>JAPYZD010002497.1:0-15741 GCA_030522725.1 Ichneumoninae sp. B BG-2022a | reverse complement strand
TTGACCCCTGTTACTTTCGTCCCCGGTCTCCCCTACGGTATTCGAAAGATGGCAAAACCGAATACAACACCAAACGACGGCGCATTGCCGTGTCGAATGCTTACCATTCATTTTTTAACCGCTATTGATCACCGTCTCACGGCGTTACGCGCGAGCCACATCGAAGAACTCTGTTCCTGTATTGGACGTTAACCCTTGCTGTGATAATAGTAGTGGTAGCAGAAGACCAGTTTTTTACGATTTGCTCCGACACTCTCACTTCGCGTCTGAGTCACCCAAGTACGACTGCGTCCTGCACAAAAGTGAGCCACTCCATGTCCACTGTGAGCCTCGCATTTCCGACCCCATGCTTGAAAGTAACTTAAAAATCCGAAGAATTTTTGCGTATAGCACGCATCACATCACACCCGTATTTCGGGTTCACCTCATCATATCTCGGGAACCGCTGGACGATTATGATCGTAATTAGGCGCATAGGAAAGCTTGGGTCCGAATTACGTCGTAAAAGTGTCCTTGGAAATTCGATCCGATGCTTCGTTGCCGAGATCGAGCCGTCCGAAAATTATCGCGTTAACTCACGCGCAATCGAAAAATTTTTGATCCATTGGTGATCGCGATCATCGTACACAAGAATCCACCGAACAAACGTGTTCGGAATTGAGCGAACTGGAAAGCTTGGATAGACATTCTATAGTAAAAATCTTATTATCATTTCGATCCGATGATTTATTTGTGAAATAACGTAGAGCAAAAACATACTTCCGGCATTTTGGAGTATAACTACTTGGCAGCGTCCTTCACTCGCTTAAAATTTTTTTTTAAGTACTTAGCGTCGAGACTTTGGTAGAAAAACACTATTCCAGTAAATATCCACCGCAGTCTCACGGTCAATAGAGTTCTTTGTACGGCTCGCGAAGGTAGCCGTACGTTGATTTCGTAGCGGCGACGCATAGGGAGAGCGAAGACTATACACTCCCGCATCGCTGTCAATCAACTTTGACGTGCGGAAAAAGAGCAATTTATACGTCCGGTAGTATTTGACGTAATTCAATGAAAATTCGTGCCAGGGTAGGAAAAATAGGAAAAATGATAACCATGAAAAAACAAACCCTTGGTGTACGAGCCGGCAGTAGTATTCTTGACTCCATCACTGAAGGTAATTTGAGCCACGATGAAGGTCTTTCAACACCGTTACTATAAATTAACTAAAACCTTGTTGACGCTCATTGGACAATGGCCTTATCAAAGCATCCGCGCCAGACTCGCCTTTCTCGCCATTGTAATTGTCTTCAACACTACTCAAATCCCGCCGGTGATAGCGGCTTTCGTGAAACATCGTGGCGATCAGACAATAATCCTAGACTGCTTCATAACAATTGTTTTCATCGTCGGTTGCCTCACTAAGTGGATTTTTTTTATGTGCAACTCACAGAGGGTCGGTTCCATTTTCGCCAGCTATATCGCTGTCGTAATCGGGACAATAGCTGACCAATTAATCGACACCTGTCACTGATGAAGATTTTTTTGATACCCACAGACGTTACATTTGGTAGATCGTATTCGTACGGATTGGCAAGTGTGGGCTTGGAATCGAGAAGTAGATATTCTTCACGAATACACTGAGCGAGGACAAAAGACGATAATTATGTATACAGGTTAATCAAGTATATTTAGAGACAGGACAAATTTGACAAATTGTTTTATAGATTTATCGATGTTACGTACAGTCATGGTATATTCAACCCTCTTCATCTTTATGGCCGAACCGGTCGTCCCAAAGATCATCGACGTCTTACTGATGAACGGTACCGAACCCGGAAGATTTCCATTTCCCGTCGAGTATATTTATTTCAACGAGCAGAAATATTATTTTTACATTGTCACATATTCTTCCGTATCCGCATGTGTCATGTGCACAGTCTCGATAGCCAGTGACGTTACGTTAATCGTTTACGTGCAACACGGTTGTGGTATTTTCGCCGCATTGGGGTATGTCCATTACTGAGTGATTGGAATAATAAACATAATGAAGTTTCAACTGAAACCTGCAGGCAAAAATTAGAACGAATCGGGAATAATGTTACACCAATGAAAACAAGAGAAACCCAGTATGCTCTCGACAAAAGGAACATAGTACATATAGCTTCGTGCATCGACAGACACAACGACGCTATAGAGTGGGATAGCTTGAAAAAAATTATTTTAGTAAAACGGTAAACAACGATGCCCTAGCAAGTTGATGGACCGCAAACGGACCGAAAAACGGACACGTCCGTTGGGGAACGAAACGGACCGTACAAAACGACAAAACGGACTGTACATTTTTTGTTGGCATTTGGTATTTTTTCAGTTGCGGAAACCGAAAACGGACCGAACGTTTTTTCGAAAAATTTGCTTTTGTCCGTTTTCGGTTCGCGCAACCGAAAAAGGACCAAGATGGTATTTTTATTCTGTCCTTTCATTAAAAACTTAATAATAAGCAAAACAACGAAAAAAAATTTAAACTTAGCCCAAAATTTTTATACAAAACGTTCGGTCCTTCCTCGGTTTCCGCAACCGAAAAAGGACCAATCCAAACGTACGGTCCGTTTTACCGTTTTTGTGGTCCGTTTTTCGGTTCGTTTTTTAGTTTTTTTCCCTAAAAGCAACCATCCGTCGACTTGCTAGGGTGACCCTGAAGATATCTGCACAAGTCTGAATCGCATCAATTATGAAGTTCACATACAGAATAAAATTGAATAAAAACAAAAATAGATTTTGTTTTTATTTCTAAAGCCGTGCATTGGTAGCGACTTGCCGAAGACGAGATTCGATGTCATGCAGATATCTTCAGGGTCGCAAGAATGCTATTAACAAATCCACTGTTTTCAGATACGCCAACCTCATCGAGACGATTTACTCATGGGCCTTCTTCATTATCGTCGGGCTTGGCATAATTCTGTTCAACGTAATAGGACTTCAGGTAAAAGTTGTGACCAACGATTGATAGTTTTCCATAACAGTCTTCCTGTCTGTATAATTCAGATTCTTATGAGGAAAAACGATCCAAAATCAAACATAAGATTATTCATTTTTGCACTGGCTGCGATGGTGTACTTCTCGATAGTGAGCTGCCTTTCCCAAATTCTGATGGATCACAGTGATATTCGCCTTCATATGTAAGTGAACAAGGAGTAGAGGCAACTCTTCTGGCGGCGAGGCCTCGCAAAGACAGTTTTCTTCCACGCAGCCACAAGAGCCAATGGTACAGAATGTCGCCCAAAGCTCAGAAGCTCCTACGATTCATGACGATGCGTTGTAACGTCCCTTGTCAATTGACGGTTGGACATTTTTTTATCATGAGCGTGAGAACCTTCGGGGAGGTAAGCTTTATTTTTATTAACGCTAAATAACATTTCTGAGACACCCGCTATGTTGTCAAAGAAATACGATTGATAGGTTATTTTTATATTTCAGACAGTTAGGACAATCACATCATACTTTATGGCTGTGTGCTCGATGCAGCAATTGTAAATGTTACAATTGAAACCTACCGTATCGGGATCGTTTAACCGGAAATCCACCGGACTGATTGTCCCTAAACCAACCACAAAACGATTGCATGACCGACCGATTGTAGCGCCAATAATATAAATAAAGAAAACATAAATAGTTAAATATAAATATAAGTTGAATGAACCTAATGTAGCTGAATCGCTTCCGACAGCGGGGTCCGAATGACAACCGCACGAGAAAGTGCACACCAAACCGGCGATTAGCCTCAATACTTGTTTTCGCCATCGAATCTTCGTACGAATTGGATAAGAATCTGAGAATAATGTCAGTCTTCGCGATGATCGGTCCCGAGGGGATGTACAAAGTGTATCTCGCTGAGAACGTTAATAAGAATAAAGACGAAGTAAACGGAGTAAAGTAGAAATCCGTAAGAACGACGAGCTGCGAATCCTACGAGGTTCAAGTAAATGATCGAGGTGGCGAGTGACGCCAGCAAAAACGCCAAACATCCGGGCATCATGTCGCTCGTGCGGATCTTCGTTCGATAATCGTCGCTCTGAACGGCCGAGATCGTCCAGGATAATCCGAGTCCCAGCAGCGTATTGAATAGGGGACCACCGAAACAGGCCGAATAACCCATACGAGGAAAACCTCGTCTCGCTATCGCCACGTTCGATATCAGATCTAGCAATTTAATTGATCATCAACTACTCGTCCAGCAACAGATCTAGCAATTTAATTGATCATCAACTACTCGTCTAACAACAGATGTAGCAATTTAATTGATCATCAACTACTCGTCTAACAACAGATGTAGCAATTTAATTGATCAACTACTCGTCTAGCAACAGATCTAGCAATTTAATTGATCGTCAACTACTCGTCTAGCGGCAGATCTAGCAATTTAATTAATCATCAACTACTCGTCTAGCAACAGATCTAGCAATTTAATTGATCATCAACTACTCGTCTAGCAACAGATCTAGCAATTTAATTGATCATCAACTACTCATCCAGCAACAGATGTAGAAATTTAATTGATCATCAACTACTCGTCTAGCAACAGATCTAGCAATTTAATTGATCGTCAACTACTCGTCTAGCAACAGATCTAGCAATTTAATTGATCATCAAGTACTTGTCTAGCAGCAGATCTAGCAATGTAAGTGATCATCAACTACTTGTCTAGCAACAGATCTATCAATTTAATTGATCATCAACTACTCGTCTAGCAACAGATCTAGCAATTTAATTGATCATCAATTACTCGTCTAGCAACAGATCTAGCAATGTAAGTGATCATCAACTACTTGTCTAGCAACAGATCTAGCAATTTAATTGATCATCAATTACTCGTCTAGCAACAGATCTAGCAATTTAATTGATCATCGACTACTCGTCTAGCAACATATCTAGCAATTTAATTGATCATCAACTACTCGTCCAGCAACAGATCTAGCAATTTAATTGATCATCAACTACCCGTCTAGCAACAGATCTAGCAATGTAATTGATCATCAACTACTTGTCTAGCAACAGATCTATCAATTTAATTGATCTTCAACTACTCGTCCAGCAACAGATCTAGCAATTTAATTGATCATCAACTACATACAAAAAAATCAATTAAGACAACAAAATGTGCGCTTACGGGTGGCGAAACAAATGTTTGGTTGATCGAGAGGAACACCTGGTTGATCGACAGGAATACCTAACAGGCCGTCGAATCAAATGTTTCTTTACTTAGACAATTATTTCGTTCGATCAATCAAAAATTTATTTCGCCACTCGTAAGCGCTCATTTTATTGATACAATTGATTTTTTTTTCTCGTTGTAAGAATACCAAAAACACTTACCGCCGACACTATTTCCCCATGCAAGTAACGTTATTCCGAGCATCGCGTCGGATATACCGCTCGAATAACCTATACACTGAAGAACCGCCATTACCTCGTTCGCGGTAACATAAACAATCAACATTGCGCCGATGAAGCCGAGAAAAGCGAAAATCTGGAATGCGCATGGTAAGACAGAGGTAAAGAAATTGTTTAAAAACCGCACTGTTGCATCGTAGAATCAACGCTCACATCGTGATACTTTGGGCAGGGTTTGATGTCAGTTTTTAGAAAAGTCACGCACGCCAATATCGCGGCAGGGATGAGAATAACAAGCACGATCGGTAACGGACCGATACTCATTCGCCACACTGTAAAAACGTTGTTAGTTATATTAATTTCGGTACAATTGAATAACGTATCGTTATATTCCAAGTGAACACTGATAAAAAAAAGTACAGTTGAATCAACTAAGATTCGGGCAGGGACCTTCAAATAAATATTTTGCTGGTCGAACAAAATATTTTAATGACTCAAAAATATTTTGGGTGAAATCGCCCAACAAATTGTTGAACAAACCTCCCGAATCTCAGTTGATTCAACCGTAATTTTTTACCAGTGAACAAGGATCGGAACATACCGTTGAACTTGAAGAGAAAGAGCAGCGGCAGAATCAGCAATTGCAGGCAATTGAGAAGTTTCGACCAACCCCTCTTTTCGGCCGTCTCGTTGACGACGGGAATGAACAATTGCAGAAAAAACATTATAGGAGCTCGCAATACGATGATTGCTTTGGCGAGACGATTGGATTCCCTCCAGTCTTGGCTGTTGATGGGATTGACGTCGTAGAGGAATTCTCGTACGAGGCCAGTGGGACGCGATGAGCGTGATTCATCGTCCACTTCGTTCCGGGTGTCTCGAGGGTCTCCGGAACTTGCCATTTCCGCCGCGATCGCCACGTCTGGAGCGAAATTGTTTTGTTAGTCACTTCGATGGACTTGGTTGACAATTTTTTCGGACGACGATATCCAGTACCCAGCTTGGCCTGAAGACTGTAAGCGCGAGCTCGAAGGGGAAGCTTTTTTCGCGGATCGGTCTGACTCGTCTGGTAAGCAACGTAAGTCTTCAGAAGCTCCGGCTCTTGGAAACGGGGAATTCTCTCTGCAAGCCGAAACCCACGGTAACCACTCTGTAGAATACCTTCAATACATCCCTAGCAACACTGAGAAAAACAATAGTATTTTCTACTATACCAATAGTTCCCAGGGGGAACATATAGATCGTTTTTGTTAACATATAGATAGTCTTTGATACAGTATATATTCAATTACAGTATAGCTATATTCGTTACAGTATATATTCAATTACAGTATAGCTATATTCGTTACAGTATATATTCAATTGGTTAAATTGTAATTATTGTTGCAGCCACGATTTTTTGTCATAACTATAAAATGTAAACGTTCCCCCTGGGAACTATTTTTTATGGTATAAAGTCAGTATTGTTGCTTTTACTATGTTATTTCATCTCAGTGAAACCAAGCGATCCTAAAAGCGACGTTCCAAAAATTAACTACACTATAAACGACCGCTTTGGCGACATTCTCTTGCCTCATTTTCGGCATTGAAGTCGCTGAACAAATGCCCTTAAAAGCAACCGTCCAGATACAAGTTTTTTGACGATCGGGATGAGTTTTCCTAGACGGTTGCTATTACGGTCGTTCATTCGGTCACCAATCAAACAAACGACTTCATTGCCGAAACACGGCAAAAAATGTGACGCTGGAGCGGTCATTAGTGTGGTTAATTTTTGGAACAAAACAACCGTCGTTTTACGGTCGCTTTGGTATTTTCTGTACCTTTTCGCTTCTCTTCTCTATTGTCGTAACACTGCATCGCAATGACGACGACGATGAAGAGTATATAAATGAGAACAAAACCTGTGTAATTAATCGACATGTGCTATTAACAATTAATTTAGGTACAAACAAATAGCGGCGAGGAAGCTCACTGAGGGCTTCCCAGAGGTGAACAACTTGGTCCTGGCTTATGTAACTTATCCAACAGACGGAAAAAATGTAGAAACAAGAGTCTCGGGTGAACGACTTGACGGGTATACGAAACGGGGCAACTACGGCCACCGAGCCAGCTATTATAGCCGTGACGAATATTCCGGCGCCTATCAACTCGGTGAACATCAGTATCATTTCTCTCTGGTCGGACACCAACGAGGTAAATATGTCGGGGGCGCCGTTTCCGAATGCTAGTATAGTCACGCCGGCGATGTTTTCCGAAAGATGCAAAACTCCCGCTATGACACCGAGCGATGGACAGAAGCTGATAAAAGGAAATCAATTTATGAGAAATGTCGCATCATGTACTCCATCAGCATGGTGGCCGTTTTTTTCCTGAAAAAAAATCCCTGACTCTTCACTGACGAATCAAACATTTACCATGACTTCTAACGACTTTTATTTTTTTTAATCAACGATGCAAATCTAAATGCCTAATTATTGTATTAATGTTTAATTCAATTTTTTTTTTTTTTTTTTTTTCAAAATGTTCCCGATTTTTTTTTAAGGCTCTCCTTTATGTAGTTTTTATGTATTTATAGAAGGTTCGGGAATTGGTCAAGGAATTTACTTTTTCCCTGAGTTTTCCTGATTTTCCCTGACCGCGGCCACCACGTTTAGGTAATTTTTTTACGTACAAATTATCCGCGGTCGTGGCCAACATTAGGAAGAGATAGAGCAGCCAGAGGGCAATTACAAAAAGCCCGAGTGCGAATAATCCTGGAGCGGTGTCGGTGCCGAAAGTGCAGAAGAGCAGTCTGGTGTATTGAATAAGTGAATCGGAATTGCAGGTCTCTTGGTTCTTGACCCATTCGCATCGATCGGATGGTTTTATTTGCCAAACGTACGAGCAGTCGTTCTGTAAAAATAAAAACGAAAATAAAAATTTACTATCAGTCAATAAGACTCGCAGACTTTTCATTTTGATTTTTGACTTACCTCTCTGATCTGCAAACCGCCGTATCTTAATACTCCAGCCTTATCATCATTGTGGAGTGGTAAGCCACTCATATCTTCTCTTCTTTGGTGCCAATTAATTTGAACGAAACTTTGACCATCGGACTTATTCATGTATTCCATGAAGTAGCCGTCACTCCGTCTAATTCCTCCGGTTTCATTTGTTTTCGCACGTCATTAAAGTCGTACCGAAAATAAGGCTGCAACCTTGTGATAGGGTGTCGCGTACATGTGTTCAGAACACACATGTGTTTAAACATATGTGTGAAAACTTTACTTTCCGGTTTAAAAAACTTAGTTTTGCCCGGAAGTGCCATCACGAGGAAAAACGTCACATGTGTTAAAAATATTCTTGTGGAATGAATATTTTACCAGCAATCTCAATACATCTACAACATGTTTTGTAATATTGGTTTTATGGAGGTACAGTTACACAAATCGAGGTCTCGATCCAGAATGCTCATCGATCGCTCGAGCGAAGCTAAAGTTACGGTACTTATTTCTAAAACAATAACGCATCCCGTTTTCAAGAGCAACAATAGCGTCCACATTTTTACATGACGAATCAAAATTGATATTGATTACCGTCACACATGGTGTTACCGCGCGAGCCACATCGAAGAACTCTGTTCCTGTGTGGGTGGCTTCACCCTTTGCATCTTTGTGAGACGTAGGTTGTCTCACCTTCTTTCGCTCAGTTTTCAATCTTTTTAAACTAATTTCTTTACATGAAGTACCAAGGTTTTGTTTTATAGTTACAATGTATGGTTCAAAGGCTTAAAGTACTAGTAATAGAAGACTAGTTATTTTGCGAGTTGCTCTTGCTGGCTGACTATAGCGCACTGGAGCTACGGTGCAGCTTTCCGCCGGACATCGTTGCTCGCGTCTGAGTCACTCAAGTACGACTGCGTCATACCCAAAGGTGAATCAATTCACACCCACTGTAAACCTCTCACCTTAGACCAATTTTGAAAATAACTTATATCGCAAATGTTTATGGTAGAAAAAGATTTTTCCAGCAAATATCTACCGCACCTTGAGGTCTCACCGTCAGTAGAGTTCTCTGTACGGCTCGTGAAGACAAGTCGATTACGTAGCAGCGTGGCATCGGAGTAGAGGCTATGCACTCCCGCATCCCTGTCGCTCAACTTTTACGCGTAGAGGAAGGGCAATTTATACGTCCAGTAATATTTGACATAATTCCATGAAAATTCACGCCGAGAAAATAAAAATTACAAGCATGAAAAAACAAAAGCCCGGCGTATCGTGTGTCGTAGGAGCTACCAATAGTATTCTTTACGTCGTCATTGAAGATGGCTCGAGCCACGATGGACTTCTTTCAACATCGTTACTATACATTGGCTAAAACTTTGATGACTCTCATCGGACAATGGCCATATCAGAGCATCCGCGCCAAACTCGGCTTTCTTGCGATTGTAATTGTATTCAACACCACTCAAATCACGCCGCTGATAGCGGCTTTGAAGAAACATCGTGGCGACCAGATAATACTCCTAGACTGCTCTATAGCATTTATTTTCTTCGCTATATGCATGACTAAGTTGACGTGTCTTATGTGGAACTCAGAGACGGTCAGTTCTACCTTCACAAATTATATCGCTACACTGAGGAAATGAAATTATTGGATTAAGCAAATGCGCGGTGACTTACAGTCAAAGGTGTAATCGGTCGGTGCAACAAAAATGTTTATTTCAATCGACAAATTTTGAAGCAAATAAACGTTTAACAAAACAATGCTTTAGTTGTACCAAACAGATAACAGCTTTGAACGTATGTCACCGCGACTTTTGGTTAATCCAACCGATTTTTTTTCTCAGTGTATAATACAGTAGAACCTCGATTATCCGAACCAATTGGGTCCGGAGCTCGTTCGGATTAACAAAAATTCGGATAACAGAACAGTCAAACTGTGTTAAGCGATATAGCGTGATACATATCGAAAAAATTACAGTACCCACATATTTTAAATGACTTCAAACCTTCATCACGAAATCCACACTTTTCGTTTGGCGCAAGAGAGTTGTACGTCTTATTGCAGCCAAATTTTTTTAATGTCAGAGATCGTTAACTTACAAATATCACACGAGCCCGCTAACAATGTGCTCATCTCTCCTTTATCGCATTTCGAAAGCGTTTCTAATTTTTTTTCCGGCGTAAGTACATTATGCTTACGCTTAGAGGTCGAAGGACTGAACGCTGAATCCATAACGCACTAAACTATGAGACCAGTTACGAGATTAACGAAAATAAATTTTGAATACGTGGGTATTTGCTCGACTGAGAACCTCATAAATACTGTGCATACGACTGGCGTGCATTTACCGTACCGGTGTATGAGTCCATACGGCTCGAGCGTTCTTGAATTGACTTGTTGTTTATAGCGTGCAATGTATTGGCGCGCAACTATGTAAGAATACGAGAATTTCGCGCAATTGTTCGGATAATAGAAACTTTATCCGAATCAGCGGCAGTTCGGATAACAGAGGGTTCGGATAATGGGTGTTCGCATAATCGAGGTTCTACTGTAATCAAGACGCGAGCTGGGCAATTTAATCGGTACCTATAATTGATGAAGATTTTTTCAATGCACACAGATATTACGTTTGGTAAATCGTATTCGTACGGATTGGCAAGTGTGGGCTCGGGATCCAGAACTTGATATTCTTCACGAATACGCTGAGCAGGGAAAAAAGGCGATCTTTATGTATACAGGTTAATCAACTATGTTCAGAGGCCGTTTAAATTTAACAAATTCTTTTATAGATTTATCGATATTATGCACAGCCATGATATATTCATCCCTCCTGATCTTTATGGCCGAACCGGTCGTACCAAAGATTATCGACCTTTTGCTGATGAACGGTACCGAACCCGGAAGATTTCCATTTCCCGTCGAATATTATTATTTCAACACGCAAAAATATTATTTTTACATCATCATATATACTTCTCTGTGCGCGTGTGCGATGTGCACAGTCTTGATAGCCACTGACGTTATGTTAATCGTTTACGTACAACACGACTGTGGTATTTTCGCCGCATTGGGGTATGTCCATTATCAATCGATCGCAATAATAAGCATAATTAAAGTTTCCACTGAAACGCTCAGACACAAATTAGAACGAATCGGGAGTAATGTTACATCAACAGAAACAAGCGAAATCCAGTGTGCTCTCGACAAAAGGGACATAGTACACATATATTCGTGCATCGACAGACACAACGATGCTATAGAGTCAGTGAGCTTAGAAAATATATCTAGTAAACATCACTATAAAACACATCCTCTATTTAAGATACGCCAACCTCATCGAGGCAGTTTACACATGGACCTTCGTTGTTCTCATCGGGATTGGCATGATTCTGGTAAACGTAATAGGACTTCAGGTAAAATTTATGACCAACGATTAATAACTTTTTGTCACACGTGCATCAATCGCGGCACTCTTGCGCGACAACACTTGGCAGTCTTGCGAGCCGAAAGTGTCCCATTGCATGCAGTTGTGAAACTGTGGTGAGATGACAGAGTCGCGCATGCGCAGTTCGCATTTCGTTCACTTTCGACCCCGAGAGAGTTTACTTTAGACGTGTTCGTCCCTGGAGGCATAACCTCACTTTTCGGTATTCGTCGCGCGCGACCGCCATTCCAAGTGGCACAGATTCATGCACTCGTAACAAAAAATATGATGCGTAACGAGGGTCGAATTGGCGATTGCGACTCGTGCGATCGCAAACCTCACACTCGGGCCGCAACCTCACAACCCAGATAGAAAAACGTGCCGTGCATTCGTCACGCCCTGCCAGCACAATGCCGTCGAGTACGTCCGCATGTGACGATATTCTGACGGCACAGCGTTTTGATACCAAAACCTGCTCGCACAGTTCCAGCTCATTGTGGAGCTCCACGCCAAGCTGGAACTGTGCAAGCAGCTTTTTGGTACAAAAATGCCGTGCCGTCGCAATATCGTCACATGTGGACGTACATATCTGCATTGTGGCGGCACGACGTACGTTCTCGTGGTAGCACCGAGTCGAACCCGTGCCGTCACATGTCCATTTGGGAATACACTGTTCCTATCCAATTATAATAGTCTTTGCGCCTGTAAATTCAGGTCCTTATGAGGAAAAGTGATCCGTTATCAACCATAAGATTAATAGTTTTTGCATTGTCTTCGACGGTGCTCTTCTCCATAATGAGCCATCTTTCCCAAATACTGATGGATCACAGTGATGGTATTCGCTGTTATATGTGAGTGAACAGTAAACGACCAGTCGCGAGACCGTATAAACAAAATTTTCTCATTCGCAGATATAACAGCCAATGGTACAGAGTATCGCCTAAAGCTCAGAAGCTTCTAACATTGATGATAATGCGTTGTAGCGTACCTTGTCGATTGACAATTGGCAAATTTTTTATCATGGGCATGAGAACCTTCGGGATGGTAGGAGGATCATTCTTTTTTAATAACGCTGCATAACATCTTTGTGACACCTTGTATATTGTCATAGAAATACGACTGATAGGTTATTTTTATATTCCAGACAGCTAGGACAACTGTATCATACTTTATGATCGTCCGCTCGATGCAGCAATTATAGATACTACATACACTGGAACCGCAATTTCTTCTTCTTCTGCTTTTTCTTCGGCTGGGTCAATGGACTGACGATGTCTACCGAGAGTTGGTATTTGCGTAAATGACATGTAAAAATAATCACTAATAAAAAGAAACTTTGTAGGACTCATATACCCTGATGGACAAGCGGCACAAAAAGTAGCAGTTGGCGCAATAATTGCGACATGTGCCGCACATGTCGCCAATATTGCTACTTTTCGTGGCGATTGTCTATCAGGGTAATACCTTTAATTTTCGGTAATAATTTCAGTAAATAAATAACTAAAGTATTCATCGTCCATTCACTTGAGATAAGAAAACTTTTGTTACGTTCAAATCTTTCTAGGAATGAGAACAATTCAGATGATAGACAAATTAAAATAAAATAACTCGACCGTGAAATGATGCTTAATAATGCAATTCAATTACGCAAATATAACAGCAGTGAGGAGCAGGAGACGTGACACGATCCAATGCAACCTTACAGCGCCATCTATCTTCTTATATACCCGGTAGACGAGAGACGGTACGGCGGCGGCGCCGATGATACGATACACGTTCCACGGCACGTTTTTATATTTTCTTTTATATATTTTGTAAAACTGTGGATTTGTTTCTTTGTTGGTTTGGATGTTTGAAGCACCCCTATTAGCCTCTAGCTCACTCCTGCCCGCTTTCGGTAACGCCGACCGACTCTTGGTTCATTTTTTTACCAACCCAAAAAATTTGACACCGATTGAGTCCGGGATGGGCGGGGAGGGTGCTGTTTCATATGGTCTTAAGACGTGTGACTATAGCCGTAAGGTGAAGGACCCAGTTTCTGACACTTCTACGCAGCTCTCGCACTTTAAGCATGTAAAATCATAGGGACAAACAAGGAGGACCAAGAGTCGCAGTTTGTGACCTCCCGAACGCGCGCTACCGATTGGTTGCATATCGAATGGTGGGGGAACCCCTGTCAAAAACTGGGTCCTCTACCTTATGTCCGAAGGCGACACTATGCGGGGCGCGACGAAGCTCCGGACTCGAGAATCGCACCGGCAGCAAGCGGATAAGGAAAACGGAAATGTGGAGTGAAGAAACCTGGTAACCCCTAGGGGATCGGGATGAAAACCTCAATATCAATACCATAAAGTCTATACGGGTATTCGGTATTACATGGTATGGTAGCCATCGATATAATATTAGTTTAAGCACCGCCAGGTTTCCCATTGTGTAAGTTATGAGCGATTGAATTTTTACAGTTGAATTTCGAAAATCGTAAATTCCATTCCATACGCTATAATTTCGGTATAACGATTTTATGGAGCTTATGAAAAGGATTGCCATAAAACATGCGATCCATGAGAGCCAACACAACCACCAGTGGTATACAAGATTCATATACAAGGTGTTTCTGACGCGTAGGTTGGGCGCAAATGATACCCGACCAGTCTTAGTAACTTTATGTAATAATGATTTATTAACTTATTAATTCTCACATACAATAGTATAATGCGTGAACAATGAAATATTTTATAAACAAAATTTACAAAATAAAGATACAATTCTTTACAACTAAAAGCTACTAGTATTAGTTACGGATCACATAGCTTTATACTTATTTAATCGGCGAACGCGCCATCGGTCGCGACTCGACGTCTATTCTTTCATTTTATGCTCCATCTCTCGTTACCTTCGTTTCTTCTCTTTTCACTTCTTTTTTTTTCTTCCTTCATCTATTTATAGTATAATATTTGCGTGTATATTATACATATCATTATACTATTATACTAAATGCTAAATAAGGTAGGTTTACCATCAGCAGCGAGTCGTCGAATATAGATAGAGAGATTTCAAGGACGATAAGGAGTTGCGGGCTCACTTTCTCAATAATACACATACCAGTATATTGTATAATACATTCATATAAATTCAACTTTGCTATGTGTAAATATAAAATTATCATCTCTTAGGATTAACACCACTGACAGTTGATATATATGCTTGTAGTAGTTTGTGTGTTAACTAACTCTTGATTAAACCGGTTGATTACTATGATACACATAATGATTCATTCGCCGCTTTCGCCATCATCTTCTTACACATCGATAATATATTATTCGCTATTATAAAATTAAGTCGATATTTGTGTATATTCGTAACGGTTTTGTTCCTCGGGGCAACTCGCTCATTCGCACACTAAAAAAAAAATACTCGATTTTAAAAAATTCCATTGGATCATTTCTCAAGATGGTATTTTCTCCATTTTCGTTTCTTAAATACACGTGCGCTACACGTATTTCCAAAAAAAGGCTACATCACTGGTACAACCTTTGGAGAGAAAGCAAGTTGAGTAGTAGTTGTAGGCCGAGCAGCAGAGTAGTAGGTATATACTTCATTTTTTGTTGTTGCCATTATCATCTGGCCTCGAGATTCAATTTTTGTTCCTCCTCGTATATATTCTTAAACGTCTTTACAGCAGACGTAATTTTGATAGACAGATCGATTCAGCAGTCAGTACGACGGGCCAGCGAAATAATACATAAATATCTTGTGGGATACAAGAGCCGGATGATGGTGATGATGATGGTGCGATATCGACGAGTATCGTTTAAAGCCTCAATACGCTCAGCGGTTTGTGTACAAAAACTCACGTGGATATATTTTTTTTCTTTTTTTTCGTCGCTACAGGACACGATCGCTGCTAAACGTACAATATATATATTATATATATATATATATATATATATATATATATGTAT
>JAPYZD010002496.1:0-15742 GCA_030522725.1 Ichneumoninae sp. B BG-2022a | reverse complement strand
AGGTGTCAAGTCAAGAAAGACCCGAACAACGCCTGTCGGTTGGGGTTCCGCGTCTGAGGAACACAACGTGACAATTAAGGCATCGCGAGTGCCCCACAAAGCCCGAGTACAATGGTCCAGCAGGACTGAGTGCTCGTATCCCTCCACCAAAACCAACCAACCAACCACAGTAAAAAATCTTCCGAGAACTTCATTTTTCATTAGTTGTGTACTAGTCTAATAGAATTTGCCTAGTCAGTCTTTGATATTTTAAATAATAGCAACGTTCCTTTTTTACACGACCCGCATGTCTTTTTTGACTAGTTTACGATATTTCGAGAACGGATTCTTCATCGTCTAGTACCTCCAATACCTGAAGATCTTCGTATTGCGTCTCAGATGACTGCCCGTCGTTATCCATGTTAATCTCAGACGACTGTTCGTCGTTATCAGTGTTCATCTCAGACAACGGTTCGGCGTTATCTGATATCTCTTCTTCATCTTCCTTTTGTTAGTTGTCACGGTTGCTGGTCGGACGCAGAAGTCACAAATTGTGGGCGATGTACGTAATCATACCGGCACGTGCGATCGACCGCCGATTTCGTTTCGACGAATGAATCCAGCCGAATGTGCTGAATGACCGCTCAGTTGCAGCCGAAGTGGCGGGTAAATTGAGAACGGCGGCAGCAATTTTGCCGAGTTTTGTCGTACCGCAGACGGCTTTCCACCATTTTTGTGCGGAAACAATGGAAGCAGCTCGTTGCACATATTCCTGACGCCAAATTCCCAAATCCGTTTGAAACTCGGTTAATTCTTCGATGACTTTGTCTTGATCCACGTGAAATTTAGAGCCCAGCTCGAAGATGAGTGTTGCTCCGGCCGTCGACTCGTCCTCGCTCAAATGTTGACCTCTGAAGGACGGGTCCAGAATATTGGCAGCAAGATGAATAGAACGGATCGCCATGTTTCGTCGCTTTTCGAGTGCAGAACAAATTCGCTTAGATTCTGCATCGGACAGAATACGCAGAGAAGACTCTTCTAGCTTCCGAACGAAGTGATTTTTCAGCTGATAAAATGCTTCTGGAACTTCGCTTAGCTTTGGCTTATCACCCTCCAATGTTGCGATCCATTTTCCCACCGGTTTGAGCAATGCCAAGGTCTTTACCGCTTTCACCCAAAATTCGTCACCCAGGATAATATTCTTCGTTACCTGTTTTAAGGAAGCAGCTTTTGGTGAAATTGATAAGGCCTGCAGATTATGCTTGTTTTCCACCAAACATTCTAAGCAGAAAAGCAGTGAACCGAATCGTGTCTTCACCGGAAGTTTTAAAGCAGTTGATATCTTGTTCGGGTCTTGTTTTTGGATCTCGACGAAGACGACTGATAGGACGTGCTTGTCCTTAATCTGTCGGACAATTGCTGTTGCGTTTTTCGTGATTACGTCGATGGACGGCTGAGTCATCGCGTCCTTGATGACGAGATTCAAAATATGAGCCGCGCAGCCGTAAAACGCTATTTTCTTCTCCTGATTCTCGTCCTCCAATATTTTCCACGCCCTTTTTATTGAGGCTGCATTATCAGTGCAAACTGCGAGTAGCTTTTCGGAACCGACAGAGTCAATAACTACTTTCATTTGATTGGCAATATATTCTGCCGTCTGAACATTAGTTGATGCTGCCATCGTCTTGTAAAAGACAGGATCAGGAGTCGTGATGATAAAGTTGATTATTCCTTCATTTCGTATATTGGACCACCCATCGCATTGCAATCCAATAGAATCGCCAGAGTGAACCTTTTCATCCACGATCAGCTTCACTTTGTTGTAAGCAGCTTCCAAAAGGGTATTTGACACCTGATGTCTCGAGGGCACAACAAAGGATGGACGTAATGCTTCGAAAAACTCTTGCCAATATACATTTTGGGTATTGCTTAGAGGCGTGCCTGAGGCGTATTTTGCTGTAGCAAGTGTTCGTCCAGACGTGTCTGTTGTGTTTTTCCCATTTTATCACAGAACTTGACCATCAATTGACTGTTTCCTCGGTTCGTTGATATCGCTTGATGATATGATGTACTTGCCGGAACTGGAGTATCGATCGTTTCTCTTATTTCAGAAACCTCGCTAGTATCGGAAGGCAAATTGTAAGCCTCGAGAGTTGTGCTCTCCTCGTCACTGGAGGAATCTGATCTGTGTCTCCTCTTTTTTTTATGCATCTTGTTCACCCTTCAAGATTTTCTTGATTATTGCCGGAAAACTTATGCACGAGCGCTTCAGATGCAGGGCCATACGCGATACGTGGCGTTAAATCCCTTGACCTAGACACACCTTTTGAGTCGTCTTTTCGTTCCGAGCTCTCGGTTCATCTCGTCTTCCGAGGCTGGCGTCGGCACCGGAAGTTCGACAGATCGGTGCTGTGTGTGTGTTTGATTCGCCGGGACGCTCACCCCCTTTTTTGTCGTCTGCGCCGTGACGCTTGCCGGATCGAGGTTCGGTTCACGCCTGTGTTTATCGCGTTCCAGATTTATTACCGATTGGAACGATGCACTGCTCACTGTCTCCAAGCTCACGTTCCCCGCTCGCTCAGTATCTTCCGTCGGCAAATCGCCGTGCGCTCGGACGTCCGCGCTCTCGCTGGACCTCTTTTTTCCCTCGTGAGATTGGCAATTATTCGTAGGAGCACTTGACGTTCTTCGTCCCAGCGTTTTTTATCTTGTTCCCGCTGCTTTCGCAGCTCTGTCAGATAGTTTTCGCGGTCCGCCACCTCATGCTGTGCTTATTCGCACCGTTCACACCTGTCACTAACGTCGTTCTCACATTCTTCCTGAATTTTTTTCATTTCCGAGGACCACCACTCTTTCGTTCTCCTCTCCGACTCAGCTACCATATTTTTCATTACCCGGCGCATTTTTATTTCCGAATTTTGAAGTTCGAACATCCACGTTATCGGGCCGGCCTCCTCACTCGCGAAGCCGTTATTATTGTTGTCGCATTTATCCGAGAGTTCATCCATTTTAGTATTCTTTTCCGGTGTGTTTTTCATTTTTCTCTTCGTCTTTTCCGGTGCCACGATTGTCATATCGTTTTCTTCACTCCCAGCGGCACTTTCGGGTTCGTCTGGATCGGCATCGAGATCGGGATCGAACACGGCCGTACGCGTATGTGTATTTGTCATCGGTGAATGTGTCACTGCCCCACGTGTCGTGAATGGGTTTCGATCCAGACTCCTCGTGATGAAGCGATCCAGTGAGCCTCCGTCGGTGCCTTTCTTTTTCTCGCCGATCTTCGTCGGCCTACCGCACGCACGTTTTTCCCCGGCTGTCTCAGCCTTTCCCTTGTGTATTTTTTGTCCGTCTTGCACTGTGGTCGTATTCCCTGAGTCGTTCTTTTTAACGGACTCGGTTCCTCGGCGGCGTGTCTCCATCTTTGCGCTTGCGCGTTAACTACCGCTCTCGAGTACCACGCTTCGCGACGCTGTGCGAAGCTAACCTCTTCTCGGCGTCCCGATTTCGCACGCAACAAAAAAAAACCTTATATCCCCGAAAAATGTTCTCCACAAACACTTCTATCGCTAATACGCGCCTTCTCCTTTCACACTTTTTTTCAATTTCTGATTACAGTTTTCGCACAAACTTTTCGATAAATTAGCCGCTGCTACTACGCACGTACGCTCGCTTATCCGCAATCTTTACTAATCTACAATGGGTATATACGTTATATCTACAATGGCTACCTTTCTATAAATTGTGCCAACACACGGCAATATGGGCAGCAGAGCGGGACGTTTTTGTTCCGGGCGGCGTCCAATACGCCGTTAGCACAGCGTTCGCACATCACAAAGTGATTGCACGGTCTGCAGATATATTGCACCGCATTTTCTTTGCAAATAATGCAAATCGCGTACCGCGGTGTCTCATCTGTAAAACGAAAGAAGACATTCCCTAGCATTCCAGACCGCCCGTATGACCCCCCGTAAAACCTACGGTATGAAATCTTTACTCAACCTACCGTAGGTTGTACCTATTTTGTAAGAAAACCTCCGGTGAATTGTTGCCTCTAGAACGGTTGTTTTTTTGGGTGGTCTACAGGTCCAGATACTGAGAAACCTCCTATGACGCGATGGAAAGAAACGGTATGTATTTCGGGTGGTTCACGGATTCAACTACCGAGAAACTTCCCTAAAGTTAAAAGTCAAGGAAGTAGGTTTATCGGGTGGTTTATGTGTCGAATCACCGAGAATCTCCTGAAATTTGCGAGTCGTAAATGGTAGGTTTTTTTGGGAGGTTCATGCGTAGAACTACTGGGGAACCTCCCGAAACTTGTAGAACAAGAAAGTAGGTTTATTGGGTGGTTCCTGGTTTAAACTACCGAAAAACTTCCTGAAATTAGCGAGTCATGAACGGGAGGTTTTTCAGGTGGTTACGGGGTTGAACTACTGAGAAAACCGTCCAAACGTTGCCGACTAAGCGCGGTAGGTTTATCGGGTGGTCACTGGTTCAAACTACTGGAAAACTTCCCAAAACTTTTGGATCGAAGTGGTAAGTTCTTCAAGAGGTTCATAGTTTCAAAGTACCGGGTAATCTCCTGAAAATTTTAAGCCAAGCGAGTAAGTCATTCATGGGTTGAACTATCCAGAACCTTCCGAAATTTTTGAGTCGTCAATGGTAAGCTTTTCGAGTAGTTCATGGGTATAATTACCGAAAATAAACCTTTCAAAATTTGCGATTCGTAAACGGACAGTTCGTCGGGCGGTTTCTGTCTCGAACCATTTAAAACCTCGCGAAACCTGCGGATTTCGCCGCCTTCGGTGTGATTACGATAACTAAGATGCTACAAAATGTTTATAGGATGAAAAAGTGTATGTTCGAAATGACTATCTACAAAAATTTAGTTGTCTTATTATTTAAAACTGTACCTTACAATATTAAATATGTTGAATGTAACGTCGCTTTCTTATATAGGCTCTTTTACACAAACTTTTGTACATTTTTTTTCAAAATTTCTTTTGCATCGAACTCCGATTTCTGGTTGTTTTTTAGTCTTACAGAAATAAGCTCCGGGATAGAATTCATTGTTTTGCAGTAGCTATCGACGTAGTCAATCCATTCATTTCGGCTGACTTTCTCTGCAAAAACAACAATGAACATGTATTATCAATAAGAAAAAATGCAATCAATTCATTTATATAATCATGGCCTCGAGAAAAGTATCTCCGGGAATTTCTATGATGTTTCGGATTTACCATTAAGGTGCGGTTAAGGGGATGCTGGACCTTCTCGTTTCACCGACCGAAATAAGTGTATTAATAAGATGCACGATTCGGCGTGCACTCGAATTTCGGTTGAAATTTTCCGATAAATACAGAAAATCGAACATTACAAATTGTCTCGAAAACCGACATAGCCGCTGAAATGTTCACAACATCTATTCTGTAGGATATAAAAAATTCTAGATCTTGCATACGTCAAAAGAGAGTGCATGCCGATTCTTTGAAGTTCTCTGAATATTCCAAAACCGTCGGAAAATTGCTGACACAAAAGATCATCAATAGTGTATACTGCGTTCACTTAGTCTATCGACTTGTGACTGGTGATCAAAGTCGATGGCAACGGCATGAATGTAGTGTAGTAGGATACGATGTGTCTAGGATAGGATGCGATTGACCTATGCGTCAATTGTGACACTACGTTCATGCACATTCGCAAACTATAATATTCGGTTTTCTTAATTCCTTGTAAGTTTTCAATCGAAATTTGACTGCACGCCAAAGCTTTTATGCCAATATCATAGTTCTGCATGATTTGACGCATAAGCGTAGCATATTAACAATGGTAAGCGGAACTGAAAAATTGTCTAGTTCCGTCGGTAAAACGGTTAAAGCAGGTTAAAAAAGAAAAAAAAACAGCTCCAGCAGCCTCTTAAAGATCAACCATAATCTCACAATATTTTTAATCTATTTTTCACTGAAACGGTTTTATAAAATAAAAATTGAATTCTAAGACGCATTGTGTATTTGATTAACACAGTGCACCCCGTAATCCGTTTTTCATTTTATAGATTCGTTCCGGAGAAAAATGCATTCACAATTTCAACTCTGTCTTTCTCGTACTCATACGTCTTTAGCCTTTCCTTAAGAGGAAGCTAAACCGGCAGCCCACCGTTCCTTCATATTCCCATTCTACACATGCATTGTTCTATACAATCGATCCAACACAAACCAGATCCTACACATGCTAGTTATCAGACAAGCGTGATCCTACACAACGAGATTTCGTAGATCAACGGGCACCGTTTCTACACAATTCACTGACAGCGCACCGTTTCTCCACAAACCGATTCTACACTCACGTAGTTCTACATAATTTGTCCAACACAAACCAGATTCTACACATGGTGGTTACTAGACATGCGTGATCCTGCACAATGAGATTTTGAAGATCGCCGGATACCGTTTCTATACAATTCACTTTCTACACATATCCGATCCTTCATACGGCGATTCTGCACGAAGCGACGCTTCTCCATATTCCAGTCCTACACATCACGAGTCGCCACAATGCTGATCCTGCACCAACGTTCCCCGATCCTACACAAGAATATTTTCGGGGCAGGTATAGTAGGAATGCGCACTGTATTACCATTCATATCTATTAATATTGACATTTTTCACTTCTACTTACAGCCGTTGGGTGGCGTGCAGTGCTCGTATTTTTAACAATTAGATAAACTACGTAACAGAATAGAAAGGGGAATGACACTGGTATTTGGCCCAGCGGCATAAAACGAAATAAGGGAGAAAATGATGTGATAATGATAATAATTTTCACCTGCTCGAGTGGAAGATTCTCGTGATTTCGAGTAAATATCCTCGGTCGAATGTCACAGCAAGTTCTGTTCGTATCTATTTTTGATAGTCTCGCGCACTTGAGAGCATTTTGTTAACAAATAAATCCTTGTTCGCTTCTGAAAATTGAATTTTGGGCCTTTTAGAAAGATCCGTTGAGAAAGACTTACTTTCTTAAAATAATTTATGTATTAAAAAAAAAAATCAGAAAACTTTTTATTTTCTTATTTTAAATGAATTCCGTCATATTTTTAGAAATCGTATGAATTTTTTCAGAATATGTAATAATTTCAAATTTTTTTTTCGAAAATTTTAAAAATCGATGTAGAGGCACGAATTTCGGATGTTTTCGTACCACGATTCTACAGTACACACAAAAAGTTTCGAGGCAATTGCGCCGACTGTTCTGTTGTTATGGCCCTTAAAAAATTTCAAAAACGGAAAATTCAAGAATGACAAAAAATGAAAACATAATTCATGTGGCTTCTAGAAAATTAATGAATTCATGTGAAAAGAGATAAAAAAAAAGGTTTACTGATTGTTGAACAATGTTCGAGAATTACGCGCTCAATGCCGCTGCGCGCGATAGCCGAGCGGCCGCTGCTTGGCAGCACCTCCCGGCTGCGTCTGAGCAAGACTCACGCGCGCCGTTGGCGCACACGTACTGGCTCTCGGGTCAAGCGGCTTGGTTACGTGCCAGGTTACGTGCTGTGTGTAACAGGTTTCGCGCTCATCTACGCCTAATGACTGACACGGGTCACCACGCGGTCGGGTAGATCGCCGATTTTGTTCGGTTTACTCAACACGGTAAATCTCACGTCTGCTCATAAGTTCGGTATATCTCACGTGCTAAAACGCATCATCGTTTCGTGATATCGTTTGCGCTCACTCGGAGCATAACGCGAGTGATTTTCTCGGGCACGCAACATAGCGTAAACACACCGGAATTTTTCACGTTCTCAACGGCTACCTCACGGCGATACAGCGCCGCGGGTAGATCTTCTCATTCGGTGGTTACCTCGCGGCGTTCCACAGCC
The DNA here is from genome assembly GCA_030522725.1 of Ichneumoninae sp. B BG-2022a. Taxonomy (NCBI): domain Eukaryota; kingdom Metazoa; phylum Arthropoda; class Insecta; order Hymenoptera; family Ichneumonidae; species Ichneumoninae sp. B BG-2022a. Next base: position 7,887 of record JAPYZD010002496.1, on the reverse strand, counting down.
GCGGATATTTTCTCATCCGGTCGACTCAAACGATTCATATAATTTAATGGGCTCGCCAGGACCACTCACATCGGGCTTACTCATAATTAATTATTGGTGTTCGGAACATGCTCAACGGTCTACTCATTGTACAGTGTTTTTTCGCGCGCTTTTTCATCGTTATTTGTTGGTTCAATAAAGAGTTTATTTTCACTGTTAACATCGTGAGTGAAATTATTTAACCCCCGTTCCGCTATAGGATGAGATATATCTCATCCTGGCAATTCTCAGACAAACCATTTTTTTTAGCTCTTCATTAATCACTTTTTGACATTAGTATTATGCAAAGTTAATGTTGTCGGCACCTTTAATACAGTTGATTTTTTTTCGGACTTTTATACCATTAGGAATAGGAAGTGTTCAAATTCTCATTCAAGCTCACTTTTGGCTGAGAATGTATGTACGTGTGAAGCATTCGTAATTTCTTCCTTTCATTTTGGGTACCAACTTAGGAACTCTTGGGGTGTTTCGACAATAATTACAACAAATCATATATTATTCATCAAAAATTAAATTTTTATGAAGGTAATGTTACAAAAACGTTACTGTTATAATAGCAGCCCGGCAATATCCGAGAGCACAATGAAATCGTATTGCCCGCGGGATGTCCCGCTCGGCCCACGCGTTTACTCCGATTAATGATATCTTCTCGTTTGTCGCTCAACGAGCCTGGGCATATCTCGGCGTGAGTGGCCCGTTCTCCGCGGCGAGGTTGACTCGTTTCTTGAGCGCAACGCTCTCGCGTCCGAGACTCTTTCCGTGCGTTTAAACAGGAAATAATCCGACGAGCCGCAAGCGGAGGTGAGGGTGAGGAAACGGGCCTGGGCAGCCATTCGAGTGTTTTATTGTATCTCGGAAGGTGTAACATGGACAGTTTACCATGCGAGAAAAGAAGGAGAAGAAAAAACACGCTCGCGTTTACTTACACACCCGCCCGCGGACGATCGACCAGCGGTATTATATCGAGGAGATTATATAATATGCATAGTCGAGTATTTTTTAGGCATAAAAAACTCTTACTATTCGCGAGATCGGTTGACGACAAATGAAGCACGTCGATCTGGTGCTCGTTGCTACATGAATGGCACATCGTCAGATGTCCGCAATCCATTATTATCATGTCGGGACGACTGACGCAGCAAATGCTACAAGCTCTGAGCGATAAATCCGTCACAGTCGAATTTTCGATTGCATCAGGGGGTGTCATTGTGAGGCATGCTATTGCGTATAGGAATGAGTGCTTGCGCATCCATTTGCTGAGCCACAGGAGCCACTGCGATGCCGTCAATTCGCTCGATCTCGGGAACGGGTGACGGTGAATCATCATCATCGCTTATAACGATCACGTCGTCATCACCAACTCGTGGCAGTTCGCCTTCGAGGGCGCATTCCAGTAGGGGTTTGAAAGATGGTGCTTCTTCGACGTGTAAAGCGACACGGGGAGCCTGTGCCTGCTCGAACAACAGCGCGGCATCAGGAGCTGCTACGGCGTCGAAATTCTGTTCAAATTGTGGAGCCAATTCGGGATCGATAAATGGTTCGTGTTAAAATAAATTACCGTGGATTGGATTTAATTATTTATTTGTCGTTCGTGCGGGATAGGGAGAAATAAGGCTTAATAACTCGCGTAGTTTATAATAAGGAAAACGTAATATTTATTCTTTCTATCGTAGACAGGACTTTATAATTTGCTTTGCTTTCTTCCTTTGTCGCATGCCTATTATTCTCGCTGTTGCCACGCGAGAGGCTTCGGGTTTTGCCGACTCCGATTTCGGTAGCCGAAGTCGCTCGCGTCGCAACAGCGACTCTCGCCTGGGTGTGAATCCACGTACCATCGGCACACAGCTAGCGCGTTAAACCTATATCTCTAACACTACCGCCGTTTGCGTGCTCGCTGTTGTCCGATAGCAATTCTTTTCGTAGCCCTGAAAAACGCTCCCTCGGAAGGGCTTTTGTAAATATATCCGCTAGTTGATACTCCGATGGCACGTACTTAACGGATATGCTTTTTTCTTCAACTTTCTCGTGGACAAAATGGTAATGCACGTCGATGTGCTTGGTTCGCTTATGGTAGACCGGATTCTTTGCCAACTGTATCGCACTTTGATTGTCTACACATAAGATGGTCCCGTCTGATTCCGGAGTATCGAAACTCTTGATCAGACGCCTCAACCATACCATTTCTCGCGCTGCAGCCGACGCTGCAACATACTCCGATTCAGTCGTACTGAGCGTGACTAGTTTTTGTCTCTGCGTCGACCATGAAATGGCTCCGTTTGACAAGCAGAAAACATACCCCGTGGTTGAGCGTCGCGTCTCGATATCTCCTGCATAATCCGCATCTGAATACCCGATTAATTCCGGACGGCTACCGCTGTTTGAATATTTTATCCCCAGACCGATTGTTCCGTTCAAATATGCCACGATTCTTTTTATCGCGCGCCAATGCTCATTATTGTGTAGATTCAAGAATTTACTGACCAAGTTAACCGCATATGCAACGTCCGGCCTCGTCACGGATGAGATAAACACTAAAGAGCCGACCGCTTCCCGATACGGTACATTTGAGATTTCGTCGTCTTCCCCGGAAGGAGAAAGAACAGCATGCGGATCCGCTGGCACGCTAACAGTCTTTGCGTCCTTCATACCAAACTTTTCTATGACTCGATTTACATAGGAACTTTGGTGTACGAAAAGAGTTTTCTCTTTTCTATCACGAATGATCTGCATTCCTACAAACACGCTTCCATCGCCTAGCGTTATGTTGAATGATTCTTTTAGACGTTTTATAACTATTTCTAAAGTCTCTAACTTGTCTGTTGCGACTAGACCGTCGTCTACAAATAAGGCTAAAAATACTTTGTCACCGTTGCACTGGCCAATGAACAGGCACTTTTCGGCCTCACACTCTGCGAACTCAAACTCTGTGAGAAACTTTGTAAATCGTTGATTCCAACACCTCGGCGCTTGTTTTAATCCGTACAAGGATTTCTCAAGTTTGCACACAGTGTCGGCCGTCGAGCCTCTTCCGATGTTCAGTCCGTCCGGCACCTCCATGTAGATGTTCTCCTCGAGCGTCCCGTGAAGAAACGCTGTTTGAACGTCGAACTGGGTCATCTCCAAGTCCTTCTGCGCTACCATAGCGAGAAACACTCGGAGTGAGTCATATCTGACTACCGGTGCAAAAGTTTCCTCGAAGTCTATCCCATGCCGCTGCATGAAGCCTCTTGCGACCAGTCTCGCCTTGAAACGATGTGTCGTCCCCTCCGGATCGGATTTTACCCGAAAAACCTACTTCGAGTCGATCGTCCTTATACCCGGCGTTCTGGGAACCAGCTTCCAAGTTTTATTTTCCTCATGCGATTTTAATTCGCTCTGGATAGCTTCAGTCCACTGCGTGGCATTGTTCCCGCTCATTGCTTCTCTGTACGAGCTCGGAATATTGTATTTGGCAACGTCGCATTCAAAACGAATTGGACGTTTAATGGTAGCTCGATTTCGGAACGTTCGAGGTATCGCGTCTTCGAACTCCCCCTCTTCCTCGCTCTCTTCGCTCTCGCGTCGCTCGGCCGCTTCTCGTCACTCGTCGATGTCCGGCAAGGCTCGGGTGGGCAGCGTGAGTCCTTCTTCCTCGTCACCCCCACTCGCGTTCTGCGAGTTCGATGACTTCGCGCCGACCGCTTCGTTGACCGTTACGTCACGCGTCACGCTTACTTTCTTTGTCGCCGCATCGTACAGCCGATAATTTCCGGACTCTCCCTCGTAACCGACCATGATCATTTTTCGCGCACGCGCGTCGAACTTATTCGTAAACTGTTTCGGCACGTGTGCATATGCCTCTGAACCGAAAACTCGCAGATGCTTAATGTTCGGGACTTTCCCAACCCATCGCTCGTACGGCGTTTTCCCGCTCGTCAACCACACAGTACGATTTAACACATACACCGCACAATTTACTGCCTCCGCCCACAGGCTCAACGGAAGCTCCTTCGCGAGTATCATTATGCGCGCACTTTCGACGATGGTTCGATTATCGCGCTCCGCTTTTCCATTTTTTGGCGGCGTGTACGGTGCGGTGTTTTGCTTTTTAATTCTCCGGTCCGCGAGATATTCCTCCCTGCTCCGATTCCGAAACTCGAGACCATTATCCGATCTTAGAATTTTCATCGACCGCCCGAAAGTTCGCGACAAGTTTCTCGAAGCACTTAAACTTTTCGAATACGTCCGCCTTATCTCTCAGGAAGTACACATGCCGATACCCGCTCGCATCATCTTTGAAAGTTAGGAAATATTTCGCGCCTCCTGGTGACTCCATGGACATCGGTCCGCACACATCTGTGTGAAACATTTCGCCCGGTTCCGTTTTCACTTTCACCGCTTCGCGCTCGAACTTTTGGCAATGGGCTTTTCCCATATTACACGGCTCGCAGAACATTTCTTTCGTATCTTTCAACGACACTTCTTTCACGAGATCCTTTTTTGCCAATTCCCGTATGGCTTTTTGTCCAACGTGCCCGAGACATCACTTGCTTCACCGCGTCACTTCCGCCGTGCGACTCTTCGCTCGAGACCGATCCCGCCATATGCCCTGCATCGGTCTTCTCCGCTACAAACGCGCACTCATGCGACGATCCGTCGTCGTCCTTTTTCTTTTTTTCGTCTTTGCAGGCGCGCGCGTAATGGCCAAGCTCGTGGCATCGGAAGCACTCCACGTCTTTTCTGTTTTTCTTCGGCTTCTTTTTGTCCCGTTTGTCCTTTTTCTTTTCAGTCGCCACTAACGCACTCGGTACACCTTCGTTGACTCCCAGTCGTTCGTCACGACGTATTAGGCGCTGCTGCAGATTGTCCAGCGTCTGCAGGTTCGGATGTACACTTTCCCATGCCTCCACGAAGCTGCTATACTTTTCGGCGAGACCAACAAGAATTTTCCCGATCACCATTTGCTCGTCAACTGGTAATCCAACATCGCCCAGTTGGCTCGCATTATTCTGCACTTTTGAGACAAAATGTACCGCCGTTTCCCCTGCCGCCATCTTACAACCGAAGAACCGCTGCATTGGACCGACACGATTCGACACCGCTTTCTGTTCATGAACCAAGCACAGCTTATGCCATTTCTCTTTCGCACTCGAACACGAAATAACGCACTGCTACTGAGTTTCGTCAAGCGAAGACATAATGATGAACTTCGCAGTTGCATCATCCTTTATGAATTTCTTCTTCGCCTCCGCCTGTTCCGGACCCGCACCCGTCGGCATCGTCCTCGTCCCATCTACGACATCCAATACGTCGGACATCAGAAATAATGAGCTGACCTGAGACTTCCATCCTTGGAAATTTGTTCCGTCGAAGCACTTGACTCCCTTGCCCGGGATGCCTCCAAACATAACGGATTACGAGCCCCTACGTGGACTCACACAGATTTCCGTTCCCGCGGTTCGCGCAACCGTCCGACTTCCATATTTTCCGCGCTCGCGTTTCACACGCGTTCTCCTCCACGCCCGAACGACCAAAATAATTCGCAATCTCAGTTATGGTAATCTGGGCCCATAACCTGTTAACATAAATTGCCGTGTATTGGATTTAATTATTTATTTGTCGTTCGTGCAGGATAGGGAGAAATAAGGCTTAATAACTCGCGTAGTTTATAATAAAGAACACGTAATATTTATTCTTTCTATCGTAGACAGGACTTTATAATTCGCTTTGCTTTATTCTTTTGTCGCATGCCTTGCGGCTGACTCACGCGCTCCAAAACAGAAAAATACTTTACACCTGTGATCCAAAGTGACGACTGACTCCTGACCTCGCCCACGAGTCCTTTTATTATTCTCGCTGTTGCCACGCGAGAGGCTTCGGGTTTTGCCGACTCCGATTTCGGTAGCCGAAGTCGCTCGCGTCGCAACAGCGACTCTCGCCTGTGTGTGAATCCACACACACACGCACCATCGGCACACAGCTAGCGCGTTAAACCTATATCTCTAACAGTTCGAAATCAGGGACCTGCGCGCGATTGAAAGCCACTGCGTTACCGAGAACTGGTGCGATGTTATGGACCAAACGTTCATCGTCGTCGAAGATGATTACGATTTCATCATTGTTATCGATTCGTAACTGTTCATTGGTTCCGTTTCGCGGTCTTGGTCGACCGACATCTTGGAACTCTGTATTCTCTCCTACGGTCATCAACATCGAGTGGTTATGTATATCTTTTAAACTGCCAATTATATATATTTTTTACGGTTAATTGCGTTAATACCTCTTAGATCTGCTTCCATCATATACATCGCATCATCGTCGATCAGTCAGGTCGATCCAAGATAGCGGGATGCGGGGGCGTCCATGACAACCCGGAAACTCTTCTATTGGAGTTCTCATCACCTGCAATTTTTAACAAGTGAGGATACCGGATATTACAATAGCTGTAATATTGAGATCGCTAATGCTAGCAGTGTAAATGTAATATCCCCTGAGTGTCCTTGCCGAACTCGGAAAATGTTAAGGGGCTGCTCGACCCTCCTGTTTTACCGCCGGAACGAGGCGATTTCGTAGCATCGACTTTACATCATTAATATGCACGCATATGCTTCAAATTTTACAGGATTGTAATACTAGCCATAAGCGCTTCTGCTTACACTTGAATTTCCGTTGAAAACGTCCAAGAAATGAAGAAAATCGAATATTACAAGTTGTTGCAAAACCAATATGGCCGCTGAAAATTTCAACTAAATGTATTTTGTAGGATATAAAATATTCTGGAACTCACATACGTAAAACGAGAGTGCACCCCGATTCTCTGAAATTCCCCGAATATTTCAAAATCGTTACGAAGTCTATTACACAAAAGAAATCCATGTAAACTGTAGTGTAGGGCATAATATGGAGCCACCGGTGGAGCAATCGTAAACTTTGTTCATGCTATTTCGCAAACTGTAATATTCGATTTTCTTAATTCCTTGTACGTTGTTATTGACAATTCGACGGCACGCCGGAGCATTTATGTCAATATTATAGTCCTAGAAGATTTGAAGCATATGCGTAGCATATTAATATTTTTAAATTGAAACAAAAAAATCACCTAGTTCCGCCGGTAAAAAAGGTAACTAACAAGTTAAAAACGGGTCCAGCACCCCCTTAGACTAGCGTTATTACCGTAGTTTACCGTATCCATGTATCGTACGTGTATTATTAATAGTTGGCTGGTTTTCGGGTGGTTCGGAGCCACCTGTAATAGAGATATAAAAAAATGAAAACAATAGAATATAATCGCAAAATGAGAAAACCGCTGAAATTATTCGCCATTAAAATAACAGAGCTAAATCACTTATTGCTATCGAAATACCTAGAAGTTATCGAAATATCGAAATAACTAGATTTAATGTGCTTTTTAAGAACGAAAAATTGATGTCGTTTTCTGTAATGATTTGCGAGTTTGTAAATACCTTATAATTATACAACACAAAATACGTTTTAAAAATCGCAAAAAAAAGGTAAATATTATCATTATCGTTATCGTTACTACTATAAATATATGATATTGCAATAGTTTTATCAGAAGTTTGGGCTATAAGAGATTTACTCACGTCAAACGTTGCGGCTATGAATGCTTCAGTCGCGTTGGACAATCGCTCCAATATTTCGCCTCCCGCCAATATCTACCCGCATGGAAATGAAGTGTATGTCAGATATATAGAAAGATATACATATAATTTATATACGTCATATATAACGGCAAAAAGTTCTATATCTCGTATATATCTTTTATATATCCGCCAGATATATAACGGGATATATTACAATTTTATATTTTTAATATATACTGATTATATGTTAAATATCTTAACTAAT
>JAPYZD010002495.1:0-31100 GCA_030522725.1 Ichneumoninae sp. B BG-2022a | reverse complement strand
GTTATTAATAAATTCATCAAAAAATTAATTGGTTAACAAATTACCCGGCAACAAAACTTTTTTTTTATGAAAATGATTCGTTTATTTTTCTGAATACGTCTGGTATTTTTCCGATTTTTAAGTAATCGTTGATTTTTGTTCTATAAACAAATTAAAAAATCAACGATTACTTAAAGATCTGAAAAAATTCATACGTATTCAGAAAAATAAACGAATCATTTTCATAAAAAAAAAAGTTTTGTTCCCGGGTAATTTGTTAACCAATTATCTTTTTGATGAATTTGTTGATAATATTTTGCAATTATTATTATGCAAAATGAATCCTCTCAGTACCTTTAGTATACATGATTTTTTTCAGATTTTTACACCATCCAGAAGTACTTGCAATTTTCTCTTATTGTTGTCGAACTTATGCGAAGTCCGCGCGCAGCGAGACTCCCTCCTTAAGCTGTGAATCAAACCGTTTTGCCCAAATTTCGTTCTTCGTGATGTAAAGAAAGTCATCGATGTATCTGATTAAACTGCCGGATTTAACGAAGCTATGAAACTCCTGAGCTCTCATGTGTGAATAGTAGATGTCGGCTAGAACCGGCGATAAAAGAGATCCTTGAGCGACTCCTTGTGTCTGAATGTATCTTGCTTTATTAAACTGAAACTGGTTCGTACGATCTTATTGCCGTGTCTCGTAGTATGAAAAATAAATTACAACCAATCGCCAATCTACTAAATTATTAAAGACACGGTGTTAGTCCACCTATTGTTACTTACAGTTTGATTGAAGATATAATCCTTGATCCAATTAATCGCCGTTATCTTCTCTATATAGACTGGGGCGTGGTGGGCGTCACGAATGGGCCTCACCAATGCCCGAGTCCGAATAACAGGCAGTTCGGGACAACAAGTGAACCAGCGTTTGTAATCAAGGCTTATGTCAGACTCCCATCTGGGCCGCCCTAATATTTTATACCACTGCGCCCTTAGCTTTTGCTCGGGAATCTCGTTGATCATGGCGTTTATAATATCGAACAATTTAGCTGTGTGGAAGAATAAAATTTTTACAACATCATCGGCAACACGCGTTATATTATTACAACCGCTTGCAACATGACCTTTGGAAATTGAATGAAAAACAAACAAAAAAATCTCGGGGATTAGATAAATGTAGAATGTTCACATCGGGAAAAATCATCATTTACGCTACATATTTGTTCGTACACAAAGTAGCTACTTTATATATTTTTTTCTGCTTAGCATGGTTTCTCAAGCGGCAAGGGGTAAATAAGGTGTTGATATCAGCGTCGATATATTACTTTGAATAATCGATCCGTAAGCCTCTGCGACGTCGCATGCAACCAGATACAGCTGATTAGTCTTTCGACGATTGTTCCTCGAAGTCTGGGATCGCCACACCGAGTGTAGATCGTTCAGCCTTGCATGCTCATATCTCTCGAGGTAACATTGTTGCAGCAGCGTCCTGAGTAAGTCGACTTCCGCTCTAATGTTATCAGCGTACCTGCATCAAGAGAACATGCTCAATACAATAATTCAAATTCATGACAATATAGTTTAGAGCTGGGCAAACACTGTAAGTACTTGAAGTACGGATCGTAGTATCAAGTACTTGAGTTCTGGGTAGTTCTTGAGAACTGACGTATTCAGTATTGGCAGAACGGAAGTGGCCGAAGTTCTGAGTGTTTGGCCCTGACTTAGTATTTGATATTTCAATATGTACTTCGAGTACTTGTTGTATTTGCCCAGCTCTGATATTGTTTATTGCCGATATTTGTATAGATATATAGGTAATGTATAGATATAATACGTTATAAAAAAAATGCGTACAGCAATTTGTTGCAACGTCAGCATCGATAATTAAACTGCCCAAGCACTCACTTTATTACGTATATCGATCGTACACCCGTGTCCTTCGGAAACAATTTCATCTCGCCGGAAGGCACAGTACACATTACCGGAAGACGTGAATTCAAGCTAAATTTCTTTATAGCTCCTTTTTTTTCTTCTCTACGAATGTAGCGATGTTTACTCATTATCCAATCCTCGGAACACATAAAGACTTTTTGCTCGCTGTGAAGGGACCTCTGCACGCTGAATACAGCTTTCAATACCGCACACAAGTATCTTTCGAATATCCATTTCGTCACCTTTGCGATAACCGACCAGCGCGTCGCTTCGTCTCGTATCGGTCGAAGCCAAGTTATACACGATATCTGTAAATGATTTTTCTTTTCAAAATGTTAATGCTATTTTCGCGAAAGGATACAGTTTACCAGTTTTGCCACTCGACTACATTTATATGGGCTACTCCGAGTGGAACGAATACCGCGTTTTGCGGCATAATTGTTTAGTTTTATATTATGATGCGAACTGGTGATATTAATCTAATTGTAGAGATACTTTCATAATTTAGCAATTCACTGATGTTTTTTATTATTATATGTAGTAAAAGGATTCATCCCGTAATTAAATAAATAAATAAATAATTCATAATATAAACAATATAAAATAACGTCTAACAAGTAATTATTAAAATACAGAAAAGAGAATTGAAATTGAGACGTTGGCTATAAAAAGTGGTTACGTCTGGTAAAATTGTCCTCGATAAATTTCTGTGTAAACTCAAAACTCACATCCATACTGTGTACAAAAGAGGTCAACGAAATATTTTCATTGTAAGCGACGAAGAAGTATTGCTTCAATGCTTTTCTCACTTTCTTCACGTTTCTGTGTTTGCCAAACAACGACAACGGAATGACGGCAAAGAAGATTCGGCTGAAGTACTTTTGAAACTGATGCAACGTAACTGGTTGCATTTTTTCAAATTGTCCAAGCTTTTCGATATTCATAATATGTCGCAGCTCATAGCAGTAATCAAACTTTTCATGCTTGCGATGAAACTCTGCGAGAACAACTTTTAACTTGTCGAAACAACTCGTGTAGTCGATCATTTGTTCGCTGCCTATATCGGTCTCCATCATAAGTTTGAACACGTTTTCATAGTCCCACTGCCACGTGCAACCACGATTCCTATTGCAAAAAATCGACGGCCATTCGATAGACTCATTTGTACTGTAGCAATTTTCAAAAGAAACTGTTAGATTTGTCGCAACTCCTAAAGTTACGCAGTCTGGCTTCGCAATGGCATTGTTCATTTCTGCTGGAGCCTTTGCTTTAACATCGTTAACTATGCGTCGAAAAGCCACTAGAAAAATTACTATATAAGCGATCGTCGGATAAATTGCTACGTGCATAAGAAAGCGCTGAAATACATATTTATGTACCGGGTGAATCGTAGCAGTATCGTTTCCTTGGAGGTGCGGGCTTTTCGAATTTCTTTTTTACAATCTTTTCCTTAGGTCTGTCTCTCTTATCATAGTAATCTTTGAATAGACGGTGACATTCTTCGAAGCCTTCCTCTTTCGATAGAATGTACGCGTTGGATATCGACTTCTTCTCAACAATATTGGATTTTTTTAGGTAACTGCAAAATTATTTACAGTATCAAAAACATTTTCTAAATATTTTATTATAATGTTTGATAGAATGTTATTATGATTAATAGAAATATCTACCTCGATACATCCTTGCCGTAGCATATCTTCAAGCAACGCAAATCTGTGCGTTTCAAAACGGCAGACCTTTTAGCTGGCTTTTCTGTCTTTTGAGCGCAAGGCGCGCGACGTTCTATCGACTTACTAATCTCAAAATGTTCAGCGCAAAGAGTGTCGTAAGAGCCATCGATAAGAGTTTGCTCTATCATTCGCATTTCATCCGTTGAGTCATCTGTTTCATTCCACACGGGTTTTCCGTTTGTCTCGTCCCAAGACTCGCGGCGTTCCATGGATTTCTTAATCGCAGCCCGCCTTGGTGAAAGGGGGTCGCGAGGATCAGAATCGAAAAGTTCATCCGTCATTACTTCCTCCGTCGCGTTTTCCATTTTATTACACAGTGCACTATTGTACACATTACTCGACACTGTAAACACGCTGCAACCGATCCTTGCATGCGTTTACCGGCACCACGGCGTCCCGATTAAAATCGCCCATAACCTAACGAAAGCCCGATGGAATCTTGCAACAACAGCGCCCGGTACGATCATCAACTACGGTCACCGCATCATAGGGTATCTTTTCCGGCCAATTCATTTCAGCCAAAACTAATTTCCGCAAAAGAGTTACTAGGCTTAAGAAATACCATGTATGTGAATCTTATATTTTATAAATCGTGTTATAAGGCTGCTTTGGACAGAAAGTAATTTTAATGCAAACACTTATTATTTTAAATACGCACTTGTGGTTCAGTGATCTGAAGCCATCGACAGGAAGTGACAACATGGCGAGTTCGCGTCTGAGTTTATGCTATTTCTTTTTTCGTCGTCTTTGTATTTTTTATTAATGGCGTCATCATTTCATTAACATTTAAGACGTATCACATACGTTCTTTTACTTCCCTGTGGTTATTAATTAATTTTTTTTATTTGTGACGTCACTTCCGGTCGAAAAATGAGATTTTCAAACCGGATGTTCAAACTAAATAAAATGCGAAAGATAGCTCACTAGTTCGCCAGTTTTGCTATTTTTATTTCATACAAATTCTTTCTTTTTCGTTTTTTCAATCCTGTTAATAATTTTTAGGTCTTTAATGCCATACCGAACCGGTACCCTCTTGTAAGATCCAGCAACAGAATTCAAAGAATGTGTCCTCATTTACTGAAAGGACGCCTAATTTTCCGCACCTTTACGAGACGAGAGTCGTTACCGATCGCCTATTTCCCATTTCCCCTGGCCGTCGTTTCTTTTCACTGCTTTTTCGAAGCTGTACTGTCCTTGGCGAAGGTAATTCGAAAAGTCCTTCACGCTCAGCGCCCTCTGCTGCAGCGGTCGAAGCGCATCTGGCGGATGTGATCGTAAATACACCGTCCGCTACAACTACACACCTAATCTGTATGGAAAGGGAGAAGAGGCATTAAGTGAAAGGGGCCAGAAAACTCTTGGCAATAACACTGAACGCTCGGCGTGCGAGAGGGCAACCAAGGACTTTGAGCACTAAACTCGCAGGTAAGTAAGGAACAAACAGCGCAGGGACCAAGAGGTTATTAGAAAAAAGAAAATGGAGACTGCGGCGAATAAAACGCACTACATGATAACTCACACGGGTGGATTACACCCGTGGGAAATTATGAAACAAAAGTGTAGTTGTCTCTTACAGCCCGTCCCGTCCGCGTCCACTTCAAGTATTTTATTGTCGAGCGGAGTCACACTATCTTTATCGTTATATCTTTCCCAAAGTTGTACCTTGGCAGATTGCATGATAACTTTCGACAAAATGGAGGTTCCCTTATCCATTAAACCCCTACACCAGACATCATTTAAAACTTTTTACGACGCCATATAACTTTTTATATGACAATTAAACAGCTCGTCATTGATTGCTCCGGGCCAAAGCGCTCAGAGAATAACATCAGCGTGCCGACCTATGAGACAATTTCCGGCGCATGGAGCCTTACGCGGGTCAACCTGTATTTTCGCTCTTGCATATCAAATCGGTACTCCTATATCGCCACCACATCGATCCTATCGCCCTCGCATGAATAGACTTTCGAGTTAAAGTGTATCCGCCCGACGAGAAGTATCGGAGACTCTCGTCGCATATACCCTCAGGAATCTAAAAGACTTATATGGTGATTTCACGATGTATCTGATAGTCAAGACGCTAGGACGAACGCCATTCCATTTTGTCTCCGCGTGCGGGGCTGCAGCTGGCCGAGTCATACGCTATTCGCTCCGAGATGGGCAAACTTAGATTACTGCATTTGTCACCCGTCTATGCAATGTTCGGACGGCTGCACTTCCTCTTGCAAATGCATCTCGACGACGTTGGAGTGTTAGAGTCGAGTAAAACAGTCCCACTTCCTATCCTGTTCCATACAAATCTCGTTTTGCCAGCTTGTTCCGCTTCAATATCAACGTTTGTAAGGCCTGCTATCTACAGTTGCATCATTAACTGTAAACAAGTACTCGTTACATCTGAACGTCAATCTTTAAGTGATATAGACATCGAAATCATTTTGGCTGTAGGTACTCATTGTGGATTTTTTTTAATCGATAAGCATAGCGTGGAGAGCCTGAACGAAAGTTTTTCTTCATAAATATGTTCCGTTCTTTTCTACGACACAAGGCACGGTACACTGTAAAAATAAATGGTAAATTTAATGTACTGGAACTTGAAATTTGCCAACGTTACTCATATTAATTAAACATTAATGTACTTTGCTTGTGAAATAAAAATACCAGATATTGAAATTACAAATCTTTTGCTGCGAAATTTACAAAAATGTTCATGAAAAATACAAATTTTACTGTAAAATTGCACATGTGTTTGAAATTTCAGAAGCGGTTTCTGTAAAAACGCTTCCAATACTGTTCATTAATTTCCAAACAAATTTTTTTTACAGTGTAGGGTATTGTTTACATCAGAATGTCAATTTTGATGTAAATCTGAATTTTGGACCGGTAGTGACGTTAAAGGCGAAAAAGGCCCTTCCCGTTTCAACATTTCAGTTTACCGCAACAAGCGATGTTTTTCGATTAGATACTTGATATTTAAATTTGTTACTTGATTTCATCGTACGATATAGCTTTTACTCGTTCCGATACATAAAGCACCGCATACCAGCCGTGCAGTGAGATAACCGCCCGACATGCAAGGGAAATGGAAGAGTACTCACAAAATGAATCACGATCCGCATCAGTAAATATCTAGAAGCTCGTGGAAACGTGTCAAAGGAGTCTTTGACCCGTAACTACTTTTCTCATTGGCCGCTCGGCATTCGAGATATCAATCGCGCTGGGTTTCAATATATTCACGAAAGAGAGGCACATATCGATACAGGCGTATCGATGTACTGTGGGCGCTGAAAAGGATGATGAAAGGTACAGAGTATTCCGTTAAATTTGCGCTCAATGTATGTAACTCGAGAATCCGTCATCAAACGACGCAGAGTATAAATGTTAAACGATTGATTATTTTCTACTCGAGTTTCAACGTTTTTATCGCATTTTGCAATAAATATAAACTGTATCTATAGTGCGGGCGCTTCGATCGAAATGCTTCTCTCATTTGTGAGTCACGTATAATTTGAACTCCCCTTTCACAACAGCCTATCAGATTGAAAATCAAGTTGACTTCGAGATTTCTATATATCGATTTTTATTGAGATGTATAAAAATTCGTCGAAACATCATAGTGGTGTTTAAAAAACTGATTAAAAAAAAGATTCGAAAATATAAAAAGCTCTCATAACGTAAATGAGATGCGTTTAATTATATTAATTCCAGCACGTCTCCAGTTGAAAAACTTCAAAAATAGCCTATCGTCATGCCAGAAATACGCCGTTTCCAGTCTGAAATTCTCATTTTACGACTGGGAGTGACGTATTTCCGATATGACGTCACTTCCGGTCGATAGATGAGATTTCCGAACCGGAAATGACGCATTTCGAGTGTTACATCACTTTCTGTCGAAAAATGCGATTTCCGGACCAGAAATGGGAGTTATGTATTTTAGACAAGAGATGATTCTGCCCACCTAAGTAGGTGTAAAGTGGAGCTATCGAGGTTTAGCTGACGTACGGGCCGCACCGTTTTTAATTAAAAATGTGGATAAGAGTCGGAGTATTCACGGAAGATCTCGTCCAGCAATAAAAAAAAAACCTTTAATAAAGCTCTCCCTCGAAGAGGCTTTGTGTTTAAAATTATTTTCTTTTATTTTTTGGCCGCCCGGTGAAAGGCGACGTCGCACAGCGCCGGTGTTGTTGGTACGATCATACAAAGGGATAGTTTCACGAGAGAGCTTTATTATTTCGTCGCTTAAGACCTGGCTCAACTTCTCGGTCCTCCTCTCGTCGGCTATCGAACGTAAAGAACGCCGAACCGAATAATTCGACCAAATATCGTGATTTATTGGCACATCAAAAGTTCAACGGAAAATGGATCGGCAAGCATTGGAAATAAAAAAGTTGGGAATCATTTATTATTTAGCGAATTTTGTTCCACGTCCTTTTCGTCGATAATTCACACTTGGAGTGATTTCCACTCCGGCAATGGAGTAATTGGATAAATATTTGATAGTGCGAGATGATATGGAATTTAATCCGATAATAAACTCTGCAAGGAATCTTCGTTCTGTGTTGGCTCGAATTACGTGGGCCATATAACACGACGATATGAATTACAGAAAAGAGAGCGACAAATCTGGAAGCAAGTTTTCGCCGGCTATCGGTAATTTAATAAAATTACCGATGGAAAATGTAGAGCGGACAATTTTCTCAAGTGCATACGCCAGAAAATTACGAAATTCGGTACACGGTAAAGTGGAATGAAACGGATTGAAAGTTGAGTACAGGTGAGGTGGGTTTCGCTGGCTCGAGTAGGTAAGCAAATACAGTCGTCGCCGGGGTCGTTGGGGTGTCTCCAATCTAGAGATTCAAATATTTTGGTCGCGGGCTAACAATGAGACCCAGGGGCGCCGTGGTTCCTTCTTACCCGTACGTTCTGACGGTACACTAGAGGATACCGCCGGGATATGCGCTCCCGGGTGATATTATATAACTTCGGTCGCGAGGAGGCAACGTCGTGAATTCGGGAAACATTATAATAGGCCCGCAACGTTTTGGAGATGGTTAAAGCGACAAATAATTTTTTTTTAATTTTTGTTCCGCAGTGGATTTTTGTGTCAAGTACCAAGAACGGGAACAAAGGATGCAAAGATTTTTTTCAACGCATGCATGAGAAGTGCCACTTTTCGTGCCAGTAAGGCGTGGCAACAGTGGCGTTTTGTCGGACAGGTTACTGTAAAGGCGCATCGGCCCGGTTTACTTCTCGCATGTTAATTTTACATGCCACGGAGAAACTCTAGCGCATGTGTACTCTTGGCACGCCTTACAGGCACAAAAAGTGGCACGTCTCCTGATTTTGTTGCAAAAGCATTATGCAACACTCGTACGAAAAAACGGAGTCCCGACGGCGGTTGTGTCCGCTAGTGTCCGCTTTCTCGCATCAGTATCACAAATGACTATTTCATCCTCTTCAACTGATAAAACTCGTTCATTTGTAGACAACGGAAAATCTCGGTGGCTTCATCGTTATTTAATTTTTAATTGATATTAAATGTTATTAAATTTTAATTGTTAATTAAATCATTTATATATAAATGTACTATATATTAACATTACAACTCCGTGATTTATATTAAATTATTATACATAGGGGAAAAGTGGTGAATATGGCCCGCCTCAATTAACACGTAAATCAATGATACATTTCAAAGATTTATTTTATTGAATATATATCTATATATACATGTATACGTATTAACCCTTTTGTATTGATGACAAGAACGCTCGACGAAGTTTTACAGGAATGGTTGCTTAACGACTGCATCCCCTTGATCCGTCGACTCTTTGCCGTTTAATCTCTCACGCTCACGCGACATAAACGAAACAGCAAGAATTTTTTTTTCTGTTTATTCTAGGGCCGCCATGTGCTCGAACGAATAGGCCAGGCGAGCAGGGGTGGGGAAAAGAGGGTTGAAACCAGAGGCATCGATGGTCTGGTAAATAAGCCAGAGGCCACGGGCTCTCGTGTCGCCCTCAATTTTTCTGTTTTTTTCTAGGCTGTACTGTGCGCTCGAGGCACTGAAGAGGTATCCCTGGGTCGGGTGAGAACCTATGAGCGGTGTACGCTGCCGAAACCGCGCAAACCTATATGCGCGCCCTCAGCGAAATTGAATCGGGAAAGGTTGTCCTCTCTAGTTGGTACGGGTTGTCCCACTCCACGATACGTAGCAATTCATTTCGGGCTCTGGATATTGATTGTCCATTCTAGCACAAGCCCAAATTATTGATATACAATTTCAATTTAAAAAAACGTCATGATTTTTGAAGACCCTTTGCACTAATTAAATTTTTACGTTAACTCTTTAGATACGTAACAACATACAACTCGAGCGGTTCTCACGATAAACTTGAGGAGTTGTAATACTACAACGCCTCAAGTTTATCATGAGAACCGCTCGAGTTGACAAGCTGAAATTTAACAGGCAAGTGGAGGAATCAATTTTCCGTCTCAATCCCAATTTTTTATAAATTTTTGGGATATTCGGATTTGACGTGAATCCTTTTGAGGTTGATCCGCCGTCCGGTTAAATCGTCCTCAAATAATCAAACCTTTAATTTGCTTGAATCTACACCTCTTTTAAATATGTATCAAGACAAATACATTCCATTCTAGCACAAGCCTAAATTATTGATATACAATTCCATTTTAAAAAAGTCATGATTTTTGAAGACCCTTTGCACTAATTAAATTTTTACGTTAACTCTTTAGATACGTAACAACATACAACTCGAGCAGTTCTCACGATAAACTTGAGGAATTGTAATACTACAACGCCTCAAGTTTATCATGAGAACCGCTCGAGTTGACAAGCTGAAATTTAACAGGCAAGTAGAGGAATCAATTTTCTGTCTCAATTTCAATTTGTGATAAATTTTTGGGATATTCCGAATTGACGTGGATCTTTTTGAGGTTGATCCGCTGTCCGGTTAAATCGTCCTCAAATAATCAACCCTTTAATTTGCCTCAATCTATACCTCTTTTAAATATGTATCAAGACAAATACATTCCATTCTATAAATATGTCCATTCTAGCACAAGTCTAAATTATTGACATACAATTTCATTTAAAAAAGTCATGATTTTTGGAGACCCTTTGCATTAATGAAATGTTTACGTTAACCCTTTAAATACCTAACAACATAAAACTCGAGCGGTTCTCATAATTAATAAACTGAAATTTAACACGCAAGTAGAGGAAACAATTTTCCGTCTGAATCGAAATTTTTGATAAAATCTTTGAGATATTCAGAATTGACGCGGATCTTTTTGAAATTGATCCGCTGTTCCGTTAAACCGGCCCCAAATAATCAACCCTTTACTTTGCCTCAATCTGTACCTCCTTTTAAATATGCATCAAGACAAATGCATTGAAAAAAATCGGAAAATTTGGGAACGTCGAGAGTCGTCGGAGGAATTCCGAAACGAGAGAGAAAAGGTCGGGAGGCAAACCAGCGGATGTTCCCAAGTTGTTGGAGAAACGATTGCGAGCGTACGAGTGGAACGACCACTCGACGAGAATAAATCGGGGACGAATGTTTGCGATTCCACAGCAGAGAGCAAGGGATACGCAGTAGATGGAACGACGTAACAGCCATTCGAGAGCTTTTCCTCTTGAGAAGAGCCTCCTGTCCCTTGGGATACTTTCCGCTGCGTGCAGTACCTTGTCTTTCAACATGCAACAGACTTGCTAAGTATTTCTTCTAACGTAAAGTCGAAAAAGTAATGGCGAAAGTATCGATTCGTCCGTTCGTGTCGAGCTCGCTGTGGGATTCGGCGTCGCCTTATGTTGTGTTTTTTCGGACATGGGAAGTGGTTCCGAGATTTTTTCCCGGGCGAACCGGCGGCTCGTTTTCGTTTATGGCGGCGTAATTCTTGCGCGACGGGAGGAAGTGCGCACTGTTGCTTCCGTCACTAAAGGGAGTGGCGATATTCTTGCGCACCGTAGGGGCGAAACTCGCAAGGCCAGCGCTACTCAAGGCTACCAGCAGCACTTACTGACGATTCTCTTTTTTTCCTCCGATTCTGATGAATTATTCGACTCAATAAATAAGCCTGAAGATACATTAAATTACCAGCATGACATTAAAGTGCCAACATTCAAGATATATTAAATTATCAGCATTTAATATACATTAAATTATCAGCAGAACTTACTGACGATTCTCTCTTTTTTTTACTCCGATTCTGATGAATGATTCGACTCAATAAATGAGCCTGAAGATACATTAATTATCAGCAGCACTTACTGAGGATTCTCACTCTTTTTTTTTTGCTCCGATTCTAATGAATTATTCGATTCAATACATGACCCTGAAGATATCTGCATCACAGAAAAAAAATATCATTGAATCAAGTAAAATTTGCTTGCGGGCTGCCAAAGAAGTAAAAACGTTGTTTCAATTCTACTCTGACTTCGTTCAATTTCATACCGGAATGAAACGATAACATGTCACCTTGACAGTCTTGCCGTTGGTGTTTCAATATCATATGGAATTGTAAGAATTGAAAGTAGAATTGAAACAAATATTTTTTTCTTTGGCAGCCCGCAAACGAATTTTTTTTCAGTAATAACATTAAATTTCATCTTTGGCAAGTCTCTATCAATCGACGGCTTTAGGAAGAAAAAAATATTGTTCACTTTCAGAATTTGATTCTTTAAGTGAACTTCCCTGAGCAAAGTTTGTGCGATGCAAAATGCAGCCTTTATAGCTTGATGAAATTTTGATCTCATGCAGATATTTTCGGGGTCATCTCAATAATCAGGCAATTGTTTCGACTCAGCGACATAAAACTGCAGTAGATCCTCGATCATGCGAATCCTGAGTTACTCGAACCATGACTCCGTTTATCCTAACGCTCGGTTATCCGAACGTTAGTGCGAAACATTGTACATTGTTGCTCGCCGTGGCAGGAGCTCCGCTCGTTGTTGAAGTGTGGTGAAGCGCACTTTTCCTCTTCCAGCGTTAATCCGCTCGCACATTGGCTTTCCCGCGAAGTTTCAACTGTCCCGGCAGAAGCGGACAGCGCGCATGAGAGCCCAATTTCAATACCACATCGTTTAAATCACCTTCCATACGGAGTTCTCACTGAAGCGGCTTTGAGATACACCGTAAAAAAAATTCGTGCGAAATGTAATGTACCGGACTGGAAGTTTTTATTCAAAAACTGGTATATTACATTTAATGTTCAATTGTGATGACAAATTAACGTTCAGTGCATTAAAAAACATTGGAAAGTACTTCAATTTTAACAATTTACTTTAATTTCAATGAAAAAGTACATTAATTGCTTCCTCATAGAGGAAGATTTTTTCAACACAATTGTACATTAAATTTAATGTACCAGTTTTTGCACAAAAACTTCCAGTCCGGTACATTAAATTTACAATTTTTTTACAGTCTTCCGCTGTTCAAAAGCTCGTAGCTAGCGGTCGACAATAAAAAATTGACGAATTTATTTCACAGAACCCTTGAAATAAGACTTCGATGTTGGAATATTGTTAAAAACATGTTTTGAAGTTTAGTATATACTGTTATTTCATTTCTACATTTATTTTATGTGTGTATATAATATCATTTCATTGATATGTCTTATTTAAATACGTGTTATGCCGTAAGCAAAAAAAAATTGTCCACATTATCGATTATCCACATTTTTGACTATCTGAATAAACCCGGTCCCAATGGATTCGGAATCGAGGTTCTACTCTAGGGTAAAAGTGATGAATATGACCCATCTCGATTAACACGTAAATCAATGATATATGGACCAGGCCATATTCCCCACTTTTACCTTATTCTTATTTCAAGATCAAGACCTGTCTTCCCAGAGGTGTTGGTCTGCCTGGAGTGAATACTTTTCGACTTCTTCGTAGTAAAATCGATACGACAGAATTTGACAATCAAATTTATCGCAGTACGATGCCGATGCCGAAAACAGTTTATCAATCACAAGCTCTACAAGCTAAATGCTCCAAGTCGATGGAAATGTCCATTGGTGGTCTTCCAAGCTCAGACAGCTTGACCAAACCGTGCGATAAAATGACTCGAGCCTTTAAGTACCTTATAATGCATCGTGCACCATACCAATGACAAACTTGCCGAGATCAAATTTTATTCACGTGTTCTCTGTTTAATGAGGAGGACGGTAGGGTAGAGCGGGGCAAAACGGGCAGTGAGCAAAACGCAAGTGTCCAATCATTTGTGGATTCCCATTTTGTCCTGTTGATACATCCGGATTGTCTGTCCCGTTTTGCCCCATTGTCCCATCCAAAAATGATTGGAATATGGCATTTTGCCCCACTGCCCCATTTTGCCCCACCGTCCCGTTTTGCCCCGCTCTTCCCTACAGATTTCTTTACGTGTCAGCATTCATGCCTGAAATGAATGCCTATACTTGTCTATTTTCTTTTTTTTTTTACTTTTTACTGTAGCGCGACATGCATTTATCTCGCGCTGCAGTAATTTGGAAAAACCACGTGTGTGACCTTAATGAGGATTCCGCGCAGATCGGCGTGTTTTTTTTCCTCGCTGTGTCCGGAACGGTGTGGCAGAGAGAGCTTAAAAAAATCGTCGACCCCGGAGGGGGAGTCAGGTACGACCATTAAGTTCTTTTTCTATGAAACACCAGGGTGCACGTAGAGTTCTTGGTTGATAGGGTTTTCGCGGTTGGAGCATTCAGCTCTGCGAAAACGGAATCCGAAAAGGTTGACCAGGCGAATCAAGCGCCGCAAGGAATCTGCGCGGAGAATGAGGTCTCGAATATCGGAGAGAACGCGTTTTCAATTTCACGGCAATTACGGTGATCCCGACCGGAGGCTTCCGTGTCAAACTCGATACCACATATATCGTTCTGGTCAGCGGGACAACCCCGAAAATTAAGGCCTCGCCCCTAACGAACCGTCCTCTTCAATTCGATGAGCGACGATGTGCCGAAGAGCTCGAACGTTTCACTCTGCCATGCTCGTCACCCATTGGACGGTGGATGGTTAAGAGAATATGCTAATTTCGAAAAGTGTTACCCAAGATTAGCAACAAAATGAAAATTGGACATTTTTACGTCGCTATCTCGTGCAACTTTCTTGCATTTCCCGCTGGCAAGTAGACACGTTCGACGCAGCATCTCTCCAGCTTTACTCACGCGAACCTGGCAAGGTTTTTAAGGCCTCCGGCCAATAGGGTGCTCCGACGCCGTGCGCGCCATCCAACCTCATTGGCTGTAAACTTTGACTGCTCGTAACTCTATAACTGTGCACCGTAATTTTTTTTTCAAATGTAGAGTCTGATTAGGTTTAAACGCAAGAAGAAAATGGGAGGATTCGCCCATTCGCCGAATACGATCCTAACGGTTTTTGTACATTTTTTGCCAATTTTCAGGCAGCTTGTAACTTGTGGAAAAACATGTCCAGGTCGCGTAAAAGAGTCGCCGAGGCTAGTCGGCGCAAATTTTTTACTTTTAAATATTGAGCACAGAGTTGCGAATAATGCGTATCCTGAGTAATGGATTATGGATTTTTTTGAAAAATTGATAATAGCGGCGAGTCTATTACACAATTTTCAGAAAAATTTACAATGGAAACGCGTTTCATTACACATTAAAAGAAAATGGATGATGCATTATGAGCCCATTATAATTTTCGCAACTATAATTTGCCAAGGTAAATAAGTATACATCATCTCTCCAGTGTGGTGTCTTTATGAATATAAGGTATAAAGCCTTATATTTTTTAAACTTTTCAGGCTTGGGGTCATGGTTATGTTTCATGCTTACCAGTTTACACTTTTACCGATTTTACCAATTTTCAGGCAGCTTGTACCTTGTGAAAAAATATGTTCAGGTCGCGTAAAAGAGTCATCACGATTAGTAGGTGCAAATTTTTACTTTTAGATTTTGGGCAAGGGAAATAAGTATTCGCCATGTATCCAGTGTGGTGTAAGCCTTAGAATTTTAAAAAACTCTTCAGGCTTGGGGTCATGGTAAGCTTGATGCTTACCAGTTTACACTTTTACCGCATTTACCAATTTTCAGGCAGCTTGTAACTTGTGGAAAAACATGTCCAGGTCGCGTAAAAGAGTACCCGCACCTAGAAGGCGCAAATTTTTACTTTTGAATTTTGGACAAGAGAAATAAGTATCCATCATCTATCCAGTGCGGTGTATCAATGGATATAGGTATACAGCCTTAGAATTTTTAAAAACTTTTCAGGCTTGGGGTCATGATATGCTTGATGCTTCCCAGGTTACAGGTTAACCGATTTTATCAATTTTCAGGCAGGCAAATTTTTACTTTTGAATTTTAGGCGAAAGAAATAAGTATCCATCATCTCTCCAGTGTGGTGTATTAATGGATATAGGTATAGAGCCTTAGAATTTTTAAAAACTCTTCAGGCTTGGGGTCATGGTATGCTTGATGCTTACCAGCCGTATCCAGCAACGTTTCATTCAAATTATAACGACCCACTTATAAATTCTGATTTTCTTAAGATCGGAGGCGGAATTGTGGTGCGATTCACGGAGCGGAAGTCTTGCCGAGGGGGAGATTGGAGCTGTGGGCGGGTTTTCTGCACGGTAGCGAAAAGAGCCCGAGGAATGACGGCAACGAGGCCGGCCGACCGAAATTCGATGGTTTTGAATAATTACATAAAAGGCGTTAGGGACTCGTATTATGCGGCAAGCGGGATGATAATGAAGGACGAGAAGTTGAAGGCCAGCGCCGAGAAAACGAGCGAAAACTGAACAAAGGGATTTTTCTCACAATTATATCGAAGTCGCGTGTTCTCTCGGCTGTCGCGAGGGGCGAGCTGACATTATCGTTTCAGCTTTCTCAGCCGCGGTGCGGTCATTCCTTCATCCTAATTAAACGAACGGAAGGCTCGCTCAATCATCGCAATGATTAAACCCAACGAACCACTTTCTATGCGAGACATTTAACGACACTCTAGCCATAAAAAAATTAAGAAATTAATTGACATTTCGGTAATACAGGTCCACCAAGTTTCATGTTCCTACTTAGAACCTTCCGCTTACGAATAAAAATACTATTTTTTTTTTTTCGCAAAAACGCGAAGAAACATACACGGTAAAAAATAATTTCGTGAAATCGGAGTACGAAGTTTCGTAAAAATAATTTTGTTAAATAAGTGTCAAACTCGTTTGTTCAGAATTGAATACTACACTGAGAAAAAGGATAGTATTTTCTACTATACCAATAGTTCCCAGGTAGAACGTCTATATAGATAGTTTTTGATAGTATATATTCAATTGGTTAAAATATAATTATAGTTGTGACCATGATTTTTTGTCACTGCCGTAACTATAAAATATAAACGTTCCGCCTGGGAACTATTTTTTATGGTAAAAAGTCAGTATTGTTGTATTTACTATGTCACTTTTTCTCAGTGTACAAAACTGCCGTTTTATTAACAAATAAACAATTGTGGACGTTTGTGGACAATAAGTTGTTGTAAAAAGTACAACCTTTTTTTACTGTGTAAAAGACCGAAATTTCATGTTTTTACTGCATCGTTAATTCACTGAGAAAAAGAATAGTATTTCCTACTATAACGAATCTATCCATATAGATAGTCTATATAGATAGTTTCCGACCGTATGTATATAATTGGTTAAACTATAATTATGGTTGCAACCATGATTTTTCGTAATTGTCGTAACTACAAAATGTAGACGTTCCCCTTGTAATCAATTTTTTGTGATAAAAAGTCAGTGTCGTTGCTTTTGCGATGTAATTTTTTCTCAGCGTTCGTGAAATTTAAACTCCATCGCAAAATTGTCCCCAAGTTGCACCCTTATCACGGTCCCGTCCGATCTCGAGGCAACGCGCTATCCCGCCGATCGGTACGTGAATCGAGTAATATTGACCATCGGCAAAGGGTCCGGATATCTGTAGGTGGAGAAAGAGGGAAGATTTACTCGTCTACCACTCCGTATCCCGGTCTGATCGCCAGCAGCAGCGAGACTTTGTCGCTTCATTATTCAATAGGTGTGCACTCGAGCGGGGCTCCGGGGCTCTCAACCGTCTGTACGGCAACTCTGTACTTAGACCGTAGCTGAGACGTCTAAAACCCCCCAGCGATTTCGTGCATTCCGCCTCGTTTCGTATCCGCTGTACGTGTATATACAGACACACAGAAAAAGCATCGAGTACGCGTATTTCTCGTCAGGTTTATTGTAGACGTTAATGGAACGCAAACAGACGTGACTTTACCGGCACCCCCCCCCCCGCCCCCCCCCCCCGCCCCTCCGATAAGACTCCTTCCATGACCGTCGAGCTTTAGTCGTTTATACCTTTCGACATATCCCTCGATATGTTTGATCGAGGGGCTTACCGACTTGTCGATTCTCCTCCCGATCTCGCTGAGAAATTACAATGAAAAAGAAAGACGGAGACCCGAGAGCGTAGAGCGCGGAAATGGAGAGACAAATTTTTAGCCGGTTAAAAATCAATTCGGTGTACATTATTTTACACCCAGAAAAAAAATGTATTTGACGGCCTCCGTTTATTAAGATCAAGTAAAATATTTATTTGATTTAAATAACTATTTACATCATTCAAATAAATCGTTATTTAAATCAAATCAATATTTTACTCAATCTTAATAAACGGTGGCCGTCAAATAAATGTTTTTTCTGGGTGTATAATAATCAAAAAAAGGCCTTTAATGAAATTTGTCCGATGCTTCATTGATTAACCAGAGATTGCCATTGGTAAGATTCTACCCGAAAGATTATGTTCGATAAAAATGTTATAAAAAAAAAATGATGACCAGAAAAGCTCGACTCCAATGGCAGCGGATTTTTTACTTCATTTATGCAGCGAGGCGATCAGACTACTTTTCTGTGTAGTTGCAGAGTTTGCAGCAGATTTTCCCACGATTCTCATGTTCTCCACTTTCCCTCTTCCCTTCCGTTGAATATTCGGGAGCGCATCCAGCTACGCCCTTTCCGCTCGGTGAAGAGGACCGGCGGAGTGCGCTTTGTCCTTAAACAGTTCGGCGTTGAGCGGGTCAGTTTCATCGTGCGGGAATATCGACAGAAACGTGCGAGTCTTCGCCCTTCGTGTCAGGAAGTGACCGTGGCGAAGGAGTGTCGTGTCTGCGGTCCGTCGAAACGACAGGACATTCAAAGGATTCGCTCCGTTGGTTCACTTCGGTGGAGAGCCTGTGCGAACGACGCGAGAGCGCCCAATGGTAAACTGCGCGATGTCCGAGAAAACCCATCGGGCGCAAGGAGGAAGGAGA
Source organism: Ichneumoninae sp. B BG-2022a (assembly GCA_030522725.1). Taxonomy (NCBI): domain Eukaryota; kingdom Metazoa; phylum Arthropoda; class Insecta; order Hymenoptera; family Ichneumonidae; species Ichneumoninae sp. B BG-2022a. Next base: position 12,152 of record JAPYZD010002495.1, on the reverse strand, counting down.
ACGAGACGCGGACAAAGAGCGGAATGAAACATCGGAAGCGGAATCGTTAAAATCCCAAGCGCTGTTATATTCTCTCTCCTCGTAGGATGTACCAACGGTTTTTTCTACCAATGTATACACGAACGGTGTAAGTTGAAAAACGATGGGTGGAGCCGCGGGCAGGGGACTCGCGCCGGCAGAGATACCGGAAGTAGCGAGAGCTGCACTACCTATTGAATGAGCTCGGCATACATCGGCCGCCGTACCGTAGGATAAATTTCTTTTGTTTTTGCCTCTAACTTAATTTGTGTTTTACGCTCCTGACGGCTGGAAATAAAGAAGAAAAGTTCGTACGTGTTAAAATGACGCCGGGCAGTGTGAAAATTCATACCAAAGAAACAAATTGAAGATTTGAAATTAATATTGAAATTTTATCTCGATATGAAACAAACGTTTCATGCCAAATTAATATAAATTGAAGTTTCGTCGAAAATTTAGACAAATTCGATATAAACAGGGACTTGTTGAAGTTATCTATTTTTCGACTGTTCCGTTGATTTTTGGGCACGTTTACTTCTCTAGCACTCACAACTCGGCCAGAAAATATCTCGACCATATTACCACTCTAACAAAATATCTACCAGAAAAAAGAAAATTCTACGAGGATCAAAAATAAACTCTACGAGGATCAAAAATAAACTTTGCCGGACTTGATATAAAACTTTATCGGACTTGAAATAAAACTTTACCGGACTTGAAATAAAACTTTACCGGACTTGAAATAAAACTTTACCGGACTTCAAAAAAAATTTACCGGACTTGAAATAAAACTTTATCGCACTTGAAATAAAACTTTATCGCACTTGAAATAAAACTTTACCGGACTTGAAATAAAACTTTACCGGACTTGAAATAAAACTCTACCGGAATACGAGTCTTGTTGCTATTCCAGTAGTGTTTTATTTCCATACCGATAGATATTTTGGTAGAGTTCTAATACGGTAGAGTTATAATATAGTAGAGATGTTCTCTGGCAGAGTTGTGAGTGGTAGAGATGTGAATGTAGCAATTTTCGAGTCCGATGTAGAGTCATTTTTTCTCATAACGTCCTCTAAACGTCGACGAGTGGCGTGCAGAAGAGCGTAAACGGTTATTTCTGTATAATTATTGTCTTTCCTCCTTCAACGTTTAAAAGTATCGGTTTATTAAACGAATTCTCGTAATGCGACGAGTCCAATCCACAGCGGACATAGCCCCGAGTCCGTCACCCGGGTATTCGTATCATTAACCGGTGCATCCGTACGGAAAGAGTTCAAGGGGCGGAAGTACATCCTTCCCCTACTGTACATACTGCATCGGTCTGAACACTCCGGAGGTCGGGACTCGTTTCCCCGTAACCCGATCCCTTCGGACCTACAATGTGTAATCTCCCTTCCTAACCATGCTCAGCCGTGCTCCGGTATGCAACCGTTTTCACCTGCGCATATTGATGCCAGGAGGATGGATTAATAGGCCACACCCTTTGAACCCATTTTTTATTTCTTATACGTTATTTGCAAGAATGTAAAAAAAAATTATAACATGCAGCACGCGCCTGTGCATGGAGAAAATTGTTAGTCAGGAGAACCATGATTAATAAAGAAAAAATAACAATAATAAAAAAAAATTCCTCTGACCGACCCGGTAATGAACAGAGTTTAAAAATGCACTGCATCAATAATGTTTTACGGATTTTTTTATATTACATTAATTAGGTAATGGAACATGAAAATCCGTCTCCATTACCATCATTGATAATTCTAATGAATTATCAATAATGGTAATGGAGAGAAATTTTGCATAAAGGTCATCTTTTTCAATGATTTTCTATTTTTTTTTTTAAGATTTCAGGATCTGGCTGTTCCAAATCTCTGACTTAATAATCAGAGATTTCCAACAGCCAGGTCTTGAAATCTTTCAAAAAACAGAAAATCTTTGGAAAAAATGACTTTTATGGAAGGTTTGTGTGAACCAATGAAATAACAGATGGCAAGAGGTCTCGTGCGTCGAACCTCGCCATTAGCCCCCACCCTCCTTTTCGCCTCGCCCCTTCCACTTTACTTGCAACATAAACTATGCGCGTGGCCCACGTGCGGCAAAGGGGAGACGCCCAAGTGAGAGGGAAAGCGAGCAAATGTATAGGAAGAGTGTATACTTCCTTCTTTCTTTTTTTTATGTTTTCCTTTCTGGCTCGCGCAACCAACAGGTAGAAAGAGGAGCACAGGTGGCCGGACGATATTCTCACTTCCACCAACTGATGTGCCCGACGACTGTTCACGACAGAATCGTCGAGAAGAAAGGCTGATGGTCAGTCAGCGCGCGGTGATGCTTACCGTGTGTGTTAGCGTTCCAACACGCTCCATGTATATTACTAGCTACCCGAGTCATCGTTGGCATTCATTGTTCGAATCGTTTCGGCGCACTTGACTCCTCGCGGACACTCCGAAATATCCGAATTGTGCTCGGTCGTTTTTACTGTTTAAAAAGTTCAAAAAATTCACCGGTTAATCCAGGTAAATCGAACGGTGTGAGAGTTTAATAATTATCCAATTATCGCTGTGACAACGCATTGGTTAGTCAGATTTTTTTTCACTTTTTTTATCGCGAGACGTTGTGTGTTCTCATGAGATGATTTTTGTGTTTTTGCGACGGTGAGTGTAATGTGCGTTTTTAAAGAGTGATTTTGTTTTATGTGCGACGCTACAGTATTTGGAGTGAACGGTGCATTAGTGATCTTGGGAGTGAATTTGACGAGATATTGCGACAGTGCATCGGGATAATATTTCAATGTTAACGGATATTTTAGAAGAAAAAGATTTTTAACGAGGTTAGTTGATAATAATTTATAGTTTAAAACCTACCCATTCGCGTTCGTTTCTTTTTTTTAAGTGTTCAAAATGATTCAAACATATGAATATAGAAAAAACTTTGGTCCACATAGTTAAGCGAATATTTTTATTCACAAATGATTCAGATTTTTTTTTTCTTATTATGCCGAAATGAAAAACGCGTTTACTATAAACATCCATATTGTTGTGACCAGTTCAAAGTCTATAATGAAAAGTTTAATGAAAAGTAAGTAATAGGAGAAAATTAGCCAATCACATGGCACAAAGCTGCAGGTTATTTTTTCGTTTCGTGTTCCACACATGCAGTAGTCAATTTTTTTAAAAATTGTCTCCGATGCATATTATAATATACGAGGAAAAATAAGCAAAGTTGTCCTGCCCTGATTGCGGAATTCCATAGAGCTAAAAGCCATTAATGAACAATACGGGCACGCGGAGCACAAACTGAAAATTATGAGAAAAAAAAAATGAACTGTTGGTAAGTAGAGTGCGACTGTATAGTCCAAAGCCGGCGAAGAAATCTCGCGGTTCTGTCGTTTTTTTGCGGCGCCGGCATCGAGTTTGGCGTCTCGGTAACGCACGACCGCGATTCGTTCGAGCGTACTTATCTTGATGAAAGCGCGAGTATAGGTACGTCACGAGTACCGCCTAAAATCTACTTTGCATCTCGAGGATCTAACGTTTTCCATTAATATTTTCCCCAGTTGGAGTAGGAGAGAAACCGGGGTTAATTGACCCATTCAACCTTCTAACATGGAGGGCTGGCGGCGAGAAATGTGATTGGTCAGAGGTGCTAGAATTTTTTTTAGCCACACAACTTCCATTTCTCGATCAGTAACAAAAGGATAATTGGTTCGTCCAACGATAACAAAAATATAAATTAGAATGCAAAATTACCAAATTCCCAAAATTGCAACGCCAAAAATCCAACGTGTATTAACATTTTCCCTAGTTGGAGTAGGAGAGAAACCGGGGTTAATTGACCCATTCGACCTTGCAACATGGAGGGCTGGCGGCGAGAAATGTGATTGGTCAGAGGTGTTAACATTTTTTTTAGCCACACAACTTCCATTTCTGGACGAGTACCAAAGGGATAATTGTTTCCTCCAACGATAACAAAAATATAAATTAGAATGTAAAATTACAAAGTTTCCAAAATTGCAACGCCAAAAATCCAACGTGTAAATTAACACTGACATTCGACCAAGGAAACTCGATAATTTTTCAAGTTAAATCCGAGTGATAAATGAAGAGCTAAGAACCTAAATAGATTTTTTTTGCTCGATCTTGGCCGTATGGGTGACTGGCAAATTCTGCCTTGACATCCAAGAAATTGTCCGAGAATTTTCTTGACGGAAGTTTCTCGTCGAGAATTTTCACAACTGTAGTAGGCCATTACATATTCACGTACAGCGTCGTGGCTCGTTGAGTCGGCCTTGAGTTGTCAGAGACTCTACTTTCGTTCTCTCTGCATAGACGGGGGGGGGGGGTCTCGCCAAGCATGCATTTCTCAAACCCCTCGGAGGAAGCTTTGTACTGTGGTCTTGAAAAATCGTCACGCATTACAACTTAATTACGATATTTTTTAACTAAACGTGCGAAAAAAGAACGTACATTCGTCTGCAGCAAAGATGATTCTCGTAATCACTGGCTTGAATATTTAGTCGCGAGATACGGCTTGTATAGTTATTTAATATAAAAAAAAATTATTTCGTCTATGCAGTTGCTAAAAAAACAAAAAAAAAATGAATCCATTTGTTATCCTTAGGGAAGATAGATTATACAGATAGGTCCACTAATTCCCTTATCTTTAAACGCACTGCCCGCAGTGTGTCTCAGTTTATTTATTGCCGATAAAAAATCGAACGCAATAACCTTTAAAAAATGTTCGCCGGAAGGACACACACGTCTCGGGGTGAATTGATCGCCCCACATTTCAGCCGCTCGAGAGAAACGATCGGCGTGACTCGTTCGTTCAAGAAAAATGATTTCACAATCCGATCCGAATTGGGATAGGATGGGATACATAATATACGCATATATATACGCACAGTCATGCACACGACCGCGAATCGTGTAGGGGAAGCGGGGGAGGGGGGAGGGGGGGGAAGGTTTCGAAAAAATCGTGCTTCCGGGTCACGTTGCGCCGGTTCACCATCCATCGATCCCTTCGGATCCCCACGGATACCGGTTAAATTTATCGTTTCATTCGCGATATTTATATGGGCTCGACGTTCCAGCATCGGTGTAAATGCCCCTATCGTTTTTTACTTTGCACAAATCAATGATTAGCCGGTTTACTCCACGTAGGGGAGACCGGGGCAAAATGGCACAGCGGGGTAAAACGGGGCAGCGAGGGCAAAACCCAATTTTCCAATAATTTTTGGATGCCCCATTTTTGTATCAATGATATATCAGAATTGTCAAACCCGTTTTGCCCCACTTACCACCATCGCCACCGTCCCAAAGTTATTGGAGAAGCGCATTTTGTCTCGTTATCCCGTTTTGCCCCGGTGTGCCATTTTGCCCCGCTCTCCCCCACACACAATAGCATCGGACCCCAACGTCTCCGCGATCAAAAATTTTTCGGCATGTCCGCATCTCGTTCCCCTTCCCCCTCACCTCTTGCCGTCCTGCCCTCCCATCAACGAAATACGAGATGCCATGCGTGTCGCCTTCCGACTATTTCGCTCTGTTGCTGCTTCTGCTTACCGTGTATACAGCACCGAAGACGCTCATCGTATGCAGAGTGTTTCCCAAAGCGGGGTAAAGGGACAGGATTCCCGGATGCCAGCACCAGACACGGTACCAGAATGACAATTGTCCTGGCGAAATTATCGTGCAAACTTATCCCTGTGTTTTCTTTCCTCCTGAACTTTCAAAATGGTCTCGACCTTCGGGTCTTACGCGTTCGTTTCTCCTTTGAATGTAACTAATTATTAACCGTAGGGTGAGACCGGGGACAAAAGTAACACGGGTCAATTGTAACTAGCGGCTGCGCTCGATCGGACGCATCGACTATGAAGTGAGCAACATTATAAACATCACCTCATAAGATGATGTTTATAATGTTGTATTATAAACATCACCTCATAAGGTGATCTTTATAATGTTGCTCACTTTGCGCAGCCGCTTGTTACAATTGACTCGTGTTACTTTTGTCCCCGGTCTCCCCTAGCACACCCGAAATGGGTCTGATGGACGTGATTGGTCCTTATATTGTACAGACGATTGAAATATCTTCCGCTTGTGTCGTTTCAGATTCTTATCCCTGTGTTTTCTTTCCTCCAGAACTTTGAGAGTGGTTTCGACATTCGGGTCTTTACGCGTTCGTTTCTCCTTTGAATGTAACTAATTATTAACCGTAGGGGAGACCGGGGACAAAAGTAACACGGGCCAATTGTAACAAGCGGCTGTGCAACGCTGCGCACGATCGGACGCATCGGCTATGAAGTGAGCAACATTATAAACATCACCTCATAAGGTGATGTTCATAATGTAATTCTATAAACATCACCTTATGCTGTTGCTTACTTTGCGCAGCCGCTTGTTACAATTGACCCGTGTTACTTTTGTCCCCGGTCTCCCCTAGCAAAACCGAAATGGGTCTGATGGACGTGATTGGTCCTTATATCGTACAGACGATTGAAACATCTTCCGCTTCTGTCGTTTCAGATTCGCCAGACCGCCAGATTAGCGATCGGAACACTACAAACATGGTGCTCACAACCGTACTGGACCCGGAAACTTTCTCCACCACATCGTCGAAGCTACGAAGATCAAGAAGACTGTCATCGACGCGAGGTCTGCGATCGCATGACACGCAAAATACGAAACTGGCTTCACATCGCCAAGATCTCAATCGAAAGATTGGCACGGCTTCAATGGCCATAGAAACCGTGGCTGGAAAGACAATGAATTGGGAGTTGAACGACAGAATAAGCCTCAGCAGTGGTTCCAGCACCGGCATCGAAATTCGTCCGGACACGAAAAAGGGAATCGGCTTCGGTGACAGAAGAAAAACCGAGCACGAACCCACAGATCCAAAGATTCAACCCAAGTCAACTTTGGTAAGCTCCAATGTTAATCTTAAGAAGATACCTCGTGCCACGTCCAAGCAAACCTTGGAGCTGCTGAACGTGTCAGGCTTCAGTCCGGCAAGGAAACAACCGATCAGTCATGGTGCCGGATCCACGACTATCAATGGCGTCCGAGAGCGCAACTGCACGGACGGAAACGTAATCAAAAGCGACTCCAAGTACGAGATAGGCGTACCAGGCGGCGAGTGCACCATGTTGCGAAAGAAGAAGAAACCACCTAGGCCGTCCTGTCATCAGATCACGATGGCCAAGCCATCGAAGACGAGCTTGGAGAACGAACGAAACGATCTGACCGGCACGGCCAGCAGGAGGCGATGGGACATGTCCAAGGACAAGGTTGACAAGAACAGCGACTCCATAACCAAACGTCTGGAACTTATTCACGACCTGAATCAGAAGATTCTGGCGAACTACGAGCGGTTTCAGCAAAAATCAAAGAGGCCATACGGAAAAAGCCTTCCGGAGGTGAAGTCCAACGGGAGTCCAAAGAGCAGGTTGCGAAAGAAGGACCCGGAGGATCCAAAGGAGAGACCCGTGCTGACAGACTTGAAGGACCCCTACGGCAATAAGGAGCACATCTACTCGGAGATTACTCTGCAACGAAAAACCAAGTGTCACACATCCAGTCAGAACGGGAAGCTGGCTCCGATTGACTCGGAGCGAGAAGAGATCAACACGGAGGCGACGTTGAGTAGCTACAAGGTTGAGCCATCGAAGGATCGTCAGCCAACCGAGCAAGTGGCGCGATCGACTGAGGAGCGATTGGAAGGCACACAAAACAAGTCAAAGTCGACGATGTCGCGGGCGTTGAGAAACTTGGGTGGCGCCCCATCGGCAAAGCCAGCGAAGAAGAAGCCTCCGGGCCACTCAAACGAAAACTTCAGTCTCGCGGCTAAGCCGGAATTTCGAGTTGATACGAAAATTCCCACGGGAGGACAGGGCGAATCTCCAATTAAGAAGCTACGCTCCAAGTTCGAAGAAGCCCGAAGCTCCGCGATGAGGCAGGCAGTTTTCTGCACTCAATCGAATCACCAACCGCGGGATGATGATTCCCACAGGAGAAATCTCAACTCAAAGAAAACAAACAGCACCCGCGATTGTCTGGAAAATTCTAGACTCTATCCGGAAACGAGTGCACAATTTTGCAGTAGCTTCAAAGAAGGGCACGAGGTGGAGGGCGATGAAGGTGTCCATTCGGCGGTGGACGCGGATCGATCGGGGATGCACCGAAGTAACGGGCCGGATGTAAAAAATTGCCACGAGCCGGTGGACGTCGTGAGAATCGAAGTTTGCTCGGAACCAACGGGAAAGATTGATAATCAGAGAAAACTGCTGGAATCAAGAAGGCAGGAGATATTGGAGAAGGAGATTCTCGACAATCTGAACGAAACTATCGGCAGGTTCGACAATGAGAACGAGAACGGGAACGACAAGATGAAGGAGACTTACGTCGATGAGGCGGAATCGTGCGCCGGCGGAAGCGAAAGCTTCAGTACCGATTCGATTCAGAGCACGAGTCCAACGTCGAAACCAAAGAGTCCTGTTCGCGCTGAGAACACGTGTCTCCAGGAGACGTTTAATTCCTCATGGGACTCCGGAGTCGGGGTCGACGTTGGAACTGGGAACGGCTGGGTCAGAATACATACCGGGATCGAGAGCAGCCTCGTCTATCTCACTCTCGATACCACGGCCAAAGACGTCTGTAGGGATATGCTGCTTGGAGAGGACTTGTCGCTTTTCATGCAGGTAAGCAAGCGTGCACGTTTCATTACACGGACCCTCGCGGAAATTCTCGTAAACACAGTTTTAGGTCCCATTCAGTGCTCGATGATGGGAAACAATCCCTTCAAAACAATTTAATTAAAGTCCCTTCGTGGCACACTTCGCGGAATCTCTCAACGCTTTCGCGTAATTACATCAGTGGCAATAAATGTACGATGTAAAAACCACCCGAATAATTGTCGTAATTGAACTTGAGTAATTGGAATCTTGAATTAATTACCCTATATGCGAGCGATAATCTGCAACTCCGCCGGAGCTTTTCCAACTATTCGGAGATAAGACCCCGGGAGTGATAAAATAAATTCGCGGCAAAGTGCTGCACCCAGAAAAATAATTTATTTGGCGGCCACCGTTTATTTGGTTTAAGTAAAATATTTATTTGATTTAAATAAATATTTATTTGATTTAAGTAAAATATTTATTTGATTAAAATAAATATTTATTTGATTTAAGTAAAATATTTATTTGATTTAAATAAATATTTATTTGATTTAACTAAATAGTTACTTCAATGAAATAAATCAAATAAATATTTTACTTAAACCAAATAAACGGTGACCGTCAAATAAATTTTTTTTCTGGGTGTGGTGGAAGTAAAATTCAAATCGTCGAATGGAAATAACGAGAATCCGCATATATACATGTACATCGTGTGTGTAAGCTATAGAGATATGCTGCTGGGAGAGGAGTTGTCGCTTTTCATGCTGGTAAGCAAGCGTGCACGTTTCATTCCACGGACTCTCGCGGAAATTCACGTAAACACAGTTTTAGGTCCCATTCAGTGCTCGAAGATGGGAAACACTCCCTTCAAAACAATTTAATTAAAGTCCCTTCGTGGCACGCTTCGCGGATTCTCTCAACGCTTTCGTGTAATTACATCACTGGCAATAAATGTACGATGTAAAAACCACGCGAATAATTGTCGTAATTGAACTTGAGTAATTGGAATCTTGAATTAATTACCTTATATGCGAGCGATAATCTGCAACTCCGCCGGAGCTTTTCCAACTATTCGGAGATAAGACCCGGGGAGTGATAAAATAAATTCGCGGCAAAGGGCTGGTAGAAGCAAAATTCAAATCGTCGAAAGGAAATAACGAGAATCCGTATATATACATGTATATCGTGCGTGTAAGCTATAGGGATATGCTGCTGGGAAAGGACTTGTCGTTTTTCATGCAGCTAAGCGTGCACGTTTCATTACACGGACTCTCGCAGAAATTCACGTAAACACGGTTTTAGGTCCCATTCAGTGCTCGAAGATCGGAAACACTTCCTTCAAAACAATTTAATTAAAGTCCCTTCTTGGCACGCTTCGCGGAATCTCTCAACGCTTTCGTGTAATTACATCAGTGGCAATAAATGTACGATGTAAAAACCACGCAAATAATTGTCGTAATTGAACTTGAGTAATTGGAATCTTGAATTAATTACCCTATATGCGTGCGATAATCTGCAACTCCGCCGGAGCTTTTCCAACTATTCGGAAATAAGACCCCGGGAGTGATAAAATAAATTCGCGGCAAAGTGCTGGTGGAGGCAAAATTCAAATCGTCGAAAGGAAATAACGAGAATCCGTATACATACATGTATATCGTGTGTGTAAGCTGAGCTGCGAAAACCAGCCATCAGAGTATATAGCTGCCGTAACACGTCGGGGCGACGTGGAGCGAAATTGCGAGCGCGCATCCTCGGTTGCGATTTAATCCGATTACGGAAAATTACGTTTACGGAAACGTACAACGACGGAATCACGGATTCTTGAGATACGAGAGTGGTGCGGGCTATAAATACATCATTTCTATTCGTATTATCCGGTCGATGCAGTAGCGAATATACATCAATGGCGTAATCTACTTCGCCCGTGTGCACTTTATCTTTCGTGCGACCTTTCAACGTAACAAGCAATTTGTTTAATTGGAAAGATTTTCCAGACTCATCGTCACAAAAGGTTGAGCAATTAATCCTGAAGGGCGCAACACGTAAAGTGATAAAAAAAGATTTCACCACTGTAGATCGTGCTCAAATTCTATCGGGTGGCGTATCCTTATCTTTGACCCCATTGCCAAACCTAAATTGATCGCAAGGAAATAAATAATTTTATTATTCAAGGTATTTTAGCGGCGGACTGTCTCCCTCCGGGGCCGTATTATTGTCGCCGCAGGCGCACTGCCAAATGGCTACTTCAATAGTTTCACCGGTCGGGTTTGCTCCTCGGTACTTTTCAAATCAAAGTTATCGAAAGTTACGGTACGTAGATTTCTGGGGTGGCTTACGAATCCAGGCCATCTTCAACTATGGTGCTGGATTCGCCGATTTCAAATATGACGAGGAATCACCTTTATGAAATGCAATGCCAGCGATAAAGACCACAAGTGCATATGTGTCTGTAGGGTAAAAGTGGAGAATATGGCACGGTCCATATATCATTGATTTACGTGTTAATCGAGGTGGGCCATATTCACCACTTTTACCCTAACCATAATGTACCAAAAAGTTAAATTAATCTCAAACCCGAAAAGTTGGGCGGGCATATTCAAATATATTCTGCCCTTTTCTTTGAGATTAAGATTGGGTATGGGTAATTATCGGTATAATGAAATTTTATAGCAGCTCTTGACGTCAGCTGTTGAACCGCGACTACGATCGAATTACCGGCGATCCCTGGGATATGGGGCATAAAGGTGCGAAACTCCTCCGGTTTCAAGTTTGTTTAGTATTCTGGTTTCCCCGATGGGAAGTGTAACAGATATTAAGCCCCCACGCTTTGATCAAAACCGTAAGACGATGGGGCGTTCTTATCAGCTTAATGTCCGATACGCTCCCCTCTGGAAGGCCAGAATATTAAACAAACTTGAAGCCGGAGGAGTTCGCACCTTAATACTTTGTTGTCGGAAACAATTTATACATCATCGCAAGGCCTCTTGTTTTTCGGTGCAAAAACGTAGTTTGTACATGAAAGACACGCCAAATTTCGCAGCGATCAGCAACCTTTTCGAAACGTTAACGCACGCAGAAAAACAAATTATTTGACGACCACCCTTTATTAACTCCCGACTGCCCGCTAGGGCAAAAAGACGGGAGTTATGCGTTTGACGGAGGCCCCCCGATTTTGCTGTTTTCGTTGAGTCCAGTGTTTGTCGAAACGGCGCAACGTCTCTTGACAGAATTTGGCACACTAGTTCTGTTTGTTTCATTTATTTCATTTAATTAGATATTTATTTAAATTAAGTAAATAGTTACTTAAATGAAATACATATTTATTTAAATCAAATAGATATTTTACTTAAGGAGGGAGTCTCGTTGCGCGCTGACTTCGCATAAGTTCGATAACAATAAGAGAAAATTGCAAGTACTTCTTGGTGGTGTAAAAATCTGAAAAAAATCATGTATACTAAAGGTA
>JAPYZD010002494.1:0-15980 GCA_030522725.1 Ichneumoninae sp. B BG-2022a | reverse complement strand
AATCAAAATAAAGATAAAAATCTGAAAAAATTCATACGTATTCCGAAAAATGAACGAATCATTTTTATTAAAAAAAAAAGTTGAGTTACCACATATTTTTCTGAACAAATTTTTTTTCAACAATTTGTTAATAACATTTTGAAATTATTATTATGCAAAATGAATCTTTTCAGTGCCTATAAGAAGTATGAATTTTTTCAGATTTTTATAACATCGGGAAGTGTTTGCAATTCTTGCCCGAATTTCTCGAATTTTGGCAAAATAAACACCACTCGCTCCAACCTCCTTAAATCGGGCCCTGATAAGCCCCGAATGATTCCTAACACGGGCCTTGATAAGGTTCGCACAAGGCCTTACCAGAACCTTATCAGCCCCCGACACAAAGGTCAAAAATTTCCACTCGGGTCGCGCATGTTGCACGCGCTCTCTCTTTTAAACAGCTCTTAAACCATCGCACAACGAACCTGAGAATCTCTGTACAAACCGTTTTTTGTATTTCATAGGGAGCTCGTGCGTCGCCCAGTGGAAAACTTCCCACCAGCTCGGACCCACGATTGACCGTAGGCGGAATCGAGTCCTGGCGAGACGTCGTTGCGCTCCACGTGGCAGAGCGAGCTGACGTCGTCCGCGCGGGTCCACGTCGTCCGGAGAGAGGCGCGCGTCGCGGCGTAACCTGTACGAAGCGAGTGTCAACGCGGTCCAATGACGGAGCGACAGATCGCGACGCGTGACGCGAGTTACTGCTCATGCGGTGCGTCTGGCAGCCGCGGCACGCCGCGGCTGCCGTCGTGGCCTCGCGGACGAAGCGATGACATCAGCCGCTATCGGGCAACGAAGCGCCCGGGGGCGAGGCGGAGGCGGGTGGAGGCGAGGGGGGCGTAAGCGGAGTCAACCAAAAGAGAAGGAAAGATTAAACGGGAATGAGTGGCAACACGCACGGCGACTCGAGAGGAGCGCGGGGAGGAAAGTCGGAGATGCCGACGGAGATGGACCGCGGGACGAGGCGGGTGGGACGGAGGAGGACAAAAAGGGTAGGGGAGACCGGGGACAAAAGTAACACGGTCAATTGTAACAAGCGGCTGCGCAACGCTGCACATGATCGGACGCATCGGATATGAAGTGAGCAACATTATAGACATCACCTTATGACCATGCAATCGCGTCATAGCTGAGTTTTCAAAAATACCAATTCGCCGAAACCAAATGTGATTCGCGAATGCAGAAGTGATTTTTCGGCTGTTCGTATCGCGTCAGCTGGGCAACACAATACTAAATATTAGTGCAAATCAGCACAAGGAATTGAAAGGTACATTTTTTGCAGAACATTTTGATCGTTGAGACGATCCGTTTCAGATTGTTATTAACCGGTGCGACAATAACTTTGCTAGTAATCATGTGTGGGGTCGATTGTAACAGTCGATCCAGGTCAATTGTACCAGCAATAATTAACATTTACCAAGGCCAATACCAATACCAATATATTTTATTTATTTTATTCTTACACTCTAAGCAATCAGCGATAATTTATACACTTATAATTTATAACCAACCAATTGCAGACTATAACATTTATAGTAAGGCTGTATAGTCAGGCCGGCTAAAATGTCTTAGCCGGGTAAAACAGCTTAGACGGTTAATACATTTTAAAATTTTTTAAATTTAAATTAAAATTTTTCTGTGATAATGCACCCCGGTTCTATTTCTTAATAGCGGTCGGCGAAGGATTTCATTGGTACAGGAGGACGTTACAAATGGACCCACTACCCGTTGCAATTGACCCCACCGCGGCCCAAATTCTTACCGAATTTTGTTCGTGTTTAAAGGGGCGGTGTTCGCAATTCCGTGCTACTTTCTTCTGCTTGAAATTTTTTAACTAAATACCGAAGACTAGCTTAATGGTACACCATTGGCTGCCGAAGCATTAGACTCTCGGGTTTGTTGGTAAAAAAATTACAAGTTTTTAAGTTTGAGCATGACACGAACGTCCGATGCGCAAACTTGGAAACTAAAAAGGAGATATTTAGATGGTCATTTATAATTAATTAGTTTAAAAAAGTAGTATTAGTCATCTAAATGGTTCTAAACTTTCAGGGCTTCATGTTGAGGATATACTCAAAATAACGCCGCTAGGTACAACAAAATTGGTTCATATTTATCGAAGTTGGAGCATGACATGGATGTCCGATTGACTAAAAAGTGGAAAAAAAGGTATTTTTTTTCTTCTCAACTATTCAGTCTACCAACATATGTTTATATGTGTCTAATTGGTTTAATATTTTCCAGACTTCATGTCAACGATCAAATAGTACCGCGCAGCAAATTGCAGCTGCATCGATGCAGTTGGTGCGAAGATATACTACAACACGGATGGCTGATAGGATTAAAATGAGCATGAGAGTGATTTCAATAGGCACTTTTGCTGTAAGAAGTGAGTACCTAAAAAAGGATTTTTGTTACTTTTGTCCCCGGTCTCCCCTATCGGGAGCGAGAGACGGACAAACCCGGAGTGTATGCGACGGCAGCGGAGAGGCGATTTGCCGAGGGGGGCGGTGGAGAACCGAGACTTAAGTGTTGGCGGGTTATAGGAGTTGGGAAAAAAAACCAAGTGAGGAATAAAAGAAATGATTGTACCGACGGGGGGGAGAGAGACTGGGTGAAGGCTCCGAAGCGGCGGGGGGAAAGGGGGTGGAAATGGTGAACAGGAGGGACAGGCGAGTGAACGAGAGAGAGGCCGCAGGGGGGAGGGAAAGAGAGGGATAGAGAGGGATATAGGAAAAGCAGAGACCTACATATTCCGAGAGGCCAATGAGACGGCGCAATGTGGCCGCGTAGCCGTTCTATCGGCGTCATCGTCGCTCCCGCGGTCGTGAGCCCAACCTGCGAGGGTCCCACCGAGTTTCTCCGTGGCCTGCTGTGCGAGCTGGCTCTGGCTGGTCGCGCGCGCACCAGGCCGCCTCTCTTGCCCACTCTCGCCGTACCAGCACCAGCGGCCGACGCGCGCTTCGTGAGGATTCAGCGTTGCCACGGAGTGTCAGTCGTTCGCCGGCATCCGCCAACGCACAGACATGCTTCCACGCTCCCGCGGGCATTCAACAATGAGGCGTCTCGAGGGTGTTGCATTCGCGACGTGTTGCTTCGCAATTGTCACGATATTGGCCATCGGCGTGCCCGGACTAGCCGCCGATTCTCAGAGTGCCGGTCTCAAGGTGGATCGAATTTATCAACCGGAAGTATGCGACGTCAAGTCGAAGAAGGGCGATCAGGTGACGATGCACTACACCGGGACACTCGTCGACGGTAGCAAGTTCGACTCAAGGTCAGTGAACTCCTATACGACTTTAAAGACGGTAACTTACGCGCTGGTGCTACGAACTTCGACTAAGAGTGACGTTATCTCGGTTGCGTAACTTTCGTTATCTTCGCGCAGAATATTCTTTTTTTTTAGGTTTTTTTTTTTTTCGATTGTGAGTCGATTACCATCATGTGAGGGAGATATGGGAGTTTTTTTTTTTTTTTTGTGTATGCGGCCCTCTCGAATTTTGGTCGCTCACGCTCCGAGCCGATCCGGTTTGGTGGCCGAAGTCACGTCATCCGCCTCCGTGTCCCCTGCCCCCTCGGTGGTTCCTCCTCCCCCAAAAACCCGTTCGGCGGTGTGGTTATACGCTCGTGCGGAGGGGTTATCGCGTTATATCTGTCGTTCTCCTGACATTCCGACTGCGTGACGGGTGGGAAAAAATAAATATATATCAGTGTATCGATAACCCGTCGAATTTCGGGCCGAGCCGATAATTTTTATTCAACAAAAATATTCACCGACGACGTCGGATTACCTGCGATGCTGAGTTATTTTTCGTTCTCCTCGCACCCAGAACAAATATTTATTCGACGTCCACCTTTTATTTGGTTCAGGTAAAATATTTATTTGATGTAAATAAATATTCATTTAAATCGAATAAATATTTTACTTAAACCAAATAAAAGGTGGACGTCAAATAAATTATTTTTCTGGGTGCGTAGTTTTGGTAAAATATTTCGGGTAAAATATTGATTTCATTTAAATAAATATTTATATAAATCGAATAAATATTTTACTTAAACCAAATAAAAGTTGGCCGTCAAATAAATTATTTTTCTGGGTGCGTATTTGTGGTATTTTTTTTTACGAAAGCTCAAGCGATAACAGCGCAAATGTTCGTCAATTACGTCCGCTCCGACTCCGATGTTATGACGTTATTAGTTACACGTGGAGCGTCGATAAAAGTTGCCCGAGCGGAGTCCATTCGGATCGATCACACGGCTTTATCGGCGATGATTATGATTCCTCGCTCAGCGCACTCCGCAAAAACGCTCGACAGTAATTAACGCGATAATTATCGAGTGCGGCGGTTTGTTCATCGAGGTTGATCGACCGACGATGCCCCGCGCGCGCCCGCGGCGTAAAATTCACCGTTCGGTTTCCGCGATCGAAGCGCGTACATCGTGATTCCGTGTAGCCCGAGTAAACCAAGTACCAGACGCACGTGAAAGCGTCACAGAGAGAAGTGGGCGATGTACAAAGGCCAGGAGGGCCGGATTGTGTGCGGAGCTCTTCGCGCCGTATGCACACACCAGCCCGAGCATCGGCAGCGCTGCGGCGCTCACACCGGCATCGTAATTGCCGAGTTAATTATACTTACTTCCCCACTGGGCAACCGACGCTCGTCGACGCCGCTTTTTGATTTTCCCTCAAACGCCCGACTCTCAGGCAGTTTCGCGGTTCGACCGCGAAACTGATGGCCGAGAGCTCGCGAAACCCGTTCACCCTACGAGCTTTTTGATACCGATGCTCCTCGTCGACCTTCCGGGTCTGTTCGGTTTGTTTATCTCACCTACGGGATCGACGGAAATTCTGTGGAGTGGAGGAAATGAGAGAGTAAACAAAATCAAAATTAGAGCGTTTTTTATTTTTGGCAATGGAAGGAGGGAGTAAAAAATCGAAATTAAGAGGATTTTTTATTTTCGGCAAGGAGAAAGTGAGAAATCGAAATTAGGAGGATTTTTTATTTTCCGCGAGGAAAGAGTAAAAAATCAAAATTCGGACGTTTTATAATTTTCGGCAAGGAGAGAGTAAAAAATCAAAATTAGGGCTAGGATTAGGACATTTTTTATTTTCGGCGAGGAGAGAGTAAATAATCAAAATTAGGACGTTTTTTATTTATCCTCAAACGCCGACTCTCCGTATTTCGACCGCGAAACTGATCATCGATAGCAAAAAGCTCGTTCACTCGACGAGCTTTTTGCTATCGATGTTCCCCGTCTCCCTTCCAGGTCTCTTAATTTATTTTTCACACCTACGGAATCGGCGGAAATTCTGTGTAAAGGAGGAAAGGAGAGAGTAAAAAACATCAAAATTAGACAATTTTTTTTTTTTCCCTCAACCGCCGACTCTCCAACCTCGCTTCGACCGCGAAACTGATCGCCGCCCTGAGAAAAAAAATAACGATTGATTAAACAAAATGAGCACTCACGGGCGGCCAAACACATGTTTGGTTGATCCAGCGAAATAACTGTCGTACTAAGTAAAAAAAACCTTCGATTCGGCAGCCTGTTTGATCAGCGATTCAACCCTTTATCCCTTTATGCCTTTCGATCATCCAACCATTTGTTTCGTCACCCGTAAACCCACATTTTCTTGACTCAATTGACTTCTTTTTCTGTGTGCAAGACCTTCGTTCTCCTGACAAGCTTTTTATTATTTCCGCAGCTCCGTTTCGAGTCTCTTCAATTTTTTCCACCCACACAATTGTCAAAAATTCAATTAAAAAAAATAAAAATAAAAAGATTAAGATTCGATTCGAATTTTAAAAAATAAAAATAATGCCCCTTTTTGATTCTCCCGCAAACACCGTCGCTCTGAACTGATCGTCGAGAGCCTCGTTTATCGCCGAATCTTCCTCACCTGCCTTCAGAGTCTCACAATTTTGTTCCTCGCCTTCGCGATCGTCAGAAATTCGGTGCAAAGTACGAAACGAGAGAGTGAAAAAAATATATATAAAAATTAACCCGCGATCGCTGAGCGAAGGATCGGGGGGGAAAGCCGGGCGAGAAAAATGAGGCCGTTTTAGAAAGTTCGCTCCGTTAACTGCGCCGCCGAAAGAAATTCGTGGAGGACTGAATGTCATGGTAATCGAGAAATAAAAATCCGAACCGGCTTTCGTCGTCGCGACAGCGTGCAAGGCCGTCTATACATATACATCCTTCGTTCGTTCATTTTAAAAAATTCTTTTATTTTAATTTTTTTTCGCAAGTCATAAAGTACCGTTTCATCTGGAAAGAAAGTTGGCCCGCCCGAGTCAGGTATATAAGTGGTACAGAAAACCCATGACCGAGAGCTTTTCGATTTGGTCAGAAGCCCGCCGTTTTTCCGCCGGTCCCCGGTTCAACGAATTACGCCCAGTATTGTCCGGGTAGGAACAAAAGTCGGGTTTTTTTATCCCCGGCCGGTCCCGGTAATTATCCAGTTCCTTCGTTTCTTAACGCCAATTAAATTAGCGTCCAGTCCCGCTCTCCTCGGCAGCTCCGCGTCTCGTGATAGATTGAACGAGGGATAATGATTTTCAAGCACGTCGGCAACACAGCCGCACGCGCTCCTTAACCCGACGAAATTGTTTCGCGACCGTTATAAGAACCGTTGAGCGTTGCACACAAGCGCGAGCGTCCTACGGGCCTTTGTCGAAAGGAAGTCGTGGACGATTTCACTTTACACCCGGAGCCTTCCCGGCCCGGTGAGAGACTCGCTTAGTTACAAAGTACCGAGAGTTATTATTATTCGAAAGTAGCGTCGAATCCGTCGAGCCGTGCAATTGCGCGGAGCGGAGGTTCATATTAGCGCCCGAAGACGCACGCGTCGGCATTCCTTTCGATCATCCAAACATTCGCTTCGCCACCCTAAACGCACATTTTGTTGACTCAATTTACTTCTTTTTCTGCACAGTAAAAAATAATTTTGTAAAAACGGAATGCGAAATTTCGTAAAAATTATTTTGTTAAATAAGTGACAAACTCGTTTAGCGCTTATTTGAATATACGAACCTGTCCCTTTATTTCTCGTGTCATTGACAATTCGGTAGCTTTGTTTGTAAAGCTAGAAAATTAACAACAACAAAAAATTGTGGACGTTTGTGGACAATAAGTTGTTGTAAAAAGTACAAACTTCTTTTACTGTGTGTGTGCGAGAGCTTCGATCTTCCGACGAGCTTTTTACCCCCGATCTTCCGCAGCTCCCGCCGAGCCTCTTCAATTTTTTCCCACTTTCGAATAATAACTCGCTTCGTTACAAAGTACCGAGAGTTATTATTCGAAAGCAGCGTCGAATTCGTCGAGCCGCGAATTGCGCCAAGCGGAGGTTCGTACCCCCAGAAAAAAAATTATTTGACGGCCAACGTTTATTAAGATTAAGTAAAATAGTTACTTAAATGAAATAAATATTTATTTAAATCAAATAAATATTTTACTCAATCTTAATAAACGGTGGCCGTCAAATAATTTTTTTTCTGGGTGCATTAGTGCCCGAAGACGCATATTCCTTTGGACAATCCAAACATTTGTTTTGCCGCCCTAAACGCACATTTCGTTGACTCAACTGACTTATTTTTCTGTATGCTAGAGCTTCTTTCTCCCGACGAGTTTTTCATTCCCGAGCTTCCGCAGCTCCCTTCCGAGCCTCTTCAATTTTTTTCCCACTTCGTTGAGAGCCTCGCTCCTCTATCAAGCATCGAGAGTTATTATTATTCGAAAGTATCGTCGAATCTGTCGAGCCGCGCAATTATATTAGTACACTGATAAAAAATACGGTTGAATCAATCAAGATTCGGGCAGGGACGTTCATCTAAATATTTTGTTGGTACAGCAAAATTTTGTTCGACCAACAAAATATTTATTTGAACGTCCCTGCCCGAATCTTAGTTGATTCAACTGTACGTTTTTTATCAGTGTACCAGAAGACGCGCGCGTCGATATTCCTTTGAACCATCCAAACATTTGTTTCACCACCCTAAACGCACATTTTTGTTGACTCAATTGACATCTTTTTCCGTGTGCGAGAGCTTCGTTCTCCCGACACGTTTTTAATTCCCGATCTTCCGCAGCCTCTTCAATTTTTTTCTCACTTCGTTGAGAGACCTGCTCCGCCACAAAGCACCGAGAGTTATTATTATTCGAAAGTAGCGTCGAATCCGTCGAGCCGCGCAATTGCGCAAAGGCGGAGGTTGGTATTAGTACGCGAAGACGCGTTCGTCGCGCCGCTGCAGCGCGCAATAATTCTCCCCTCCTCCGATATGATTTATCGTAACAATCCCCGTCCACCCCGCTTTTATCCCAAGATTATTTACGATCCACCGCTGTATATATGTATACATACACAAGCGCGCGGAGTGAGGAAGAAAAAGTTAGCGCCCCACATCGGGCACGTTTCGAGGGTTTCCCACCCGCGCGGCAGGCTCGCAGAACCGCGAGAGTTCGAACGACGACGGGAAAACGTTGACTCCATTTGGCATGTCTCGATCCACTCTCTTTCTCGCTTGCCTCGTACCCGGCGGTTTCTTCACCTCTGCATGTGCGACTTCGCAAACTGTGGCAAGTTTCGAGCGATTCAGCAGCATCAGCAACAGCGACCTCCTCCTCCTCCTCCTCCTCCGCCGCACCGGGGCTTTTTGTTCGAATTTATACGTGCGAATGTTAGGTGTATTCGTCGGCGAAGTGAGTTCCTACCCACTGTCGGGTGGTCGTATTTAATGCACTCTTTTGCCGCACTCTTTCCATTCGCGATTCGCGACGGATGGCGAGGCGCGGCATCGCGAGCACTCCACGCGGAGTCGCGTGCAGTGAGAGAGAGTCGCGGATCGCGCACATCCGCGGGCACCGCGGCTCGGCATTATGCGAATGTACGGGAAAACTTCCGGCGAGGGAAGGTTCAACGACACACTGTCGGATCCCACGCGCGAGAGGGCGAAGGGTGGAAATATGGATGGAGCTGACGGGAATGGAGAGGAGGGTCAATGCTATCGCGCGGAGCGGGGCAAGACGGTCTGCTGAGTAGAAATTTTCGAACGTTACATCGGGCCCTGACAGGGTCCTGATAAGGCCTTATCAGGCCCTTGTCAGGACTTATCAGGCCCTTGCCACGTCTTATCAGGCCCTTGTCAGGCCTTCTCAGGAACTTATCAGGAACGATGTAACGCGCGAAAATTTCTACTCGGTCTCCTCCGTTCGGGATGGAGGCTTCTACACTGAGAAAAAAATTTGGTTGGATTAACCAAAAGTCGCGGTGACATACGTTCAAAGCTCTTATTTGTTTGGTAGAAATAAAGCATTGTTTTGTTAAACGATTATTTGCTTCAATTTATTAAAAATTTGTCGATTGAAACAAACATATTTGTTGTGCGAACAAAATACATCTTTGAACGTATGTCACCGCGCATTTGCTCAATCCACCCATTTTTTTTCTGTGTACCCGGACAGCATTTGGGCCGAGAACCCGTCAATAGACAGCACATGTTCGCACGGGATGACGGAAAAATTTGCGTCATGTGCGTCTGCATTTGTTTTTGCCAGCATTCGATGCCGAAAATTCTTAGGAGCGGATTTCCAGCGAGTTGTCAGTGAGACTTGGTGCTTTGCGTCTTGCTGTGAAGATTCATTTGCTTGAGTCGTGGTTATTTTTGGTGAAATTAAAAAATATCGATTTCTTATTTAATTTAGGTGCTTCCATTGGCTCTCATAAAAATTCGATATCAAGGATCGTTAGTGCTAGGTCCTTTGTGTATCGTGCACTGAGAGATGGATCTGATAAAAATTACTATATCGCTTGAGAGATGTTACCGTAGCACATAGTAGTAGGGCGCTAGGGCGCGAACTATGGTAGGAAGAGCCGGATTTATAAGAATTTTTTCTTAGATATTGTGGCAAATATTCTTGGACAAGCTGAGACTTTCTGTCATACACCCAGAAAAAAATGTATTTGACAACCACCGTTTATTTGGTTTAAGTAAAATATTTATTTCATTTAAATAAATATTTATTTCATTTAAATAAATATTTATTTCATTTAAATAACTATTTGCTTAAATCAAATAAATATTTTACTTAAACCAAATAAACAGTGGTCGTCAGATAAATTATTTTTCTGGATGTAGGTGGCGCCCTGTCGCCCTTCTATGTGCTATGGTAATTTTTCTTAAATGATCGGTAGTTTTTACTAGATCTTTCTCTCAGTGTATTTTAGAAAGACATATCGACGCTTAAATGAACCTGAGCATTGACAAAATTCCCGACCTAATTAAAAATCCAAAAACGCTCATGCATTTTCATGGTCTGTTTTTACGAAATGCGGCCATATTTATGGCAAGAAAATTATTTGTCAATGCCACGGTTGGGTATTTGGGTATGCGCGTTGCCAAATCTACCGGAGTGTTCCATTTTGCCCCGTTCTGTCTTACCCCGCCCGCGTCTGCCTACATGCCTGCTACGGCCGTTCGTGTGGGGAAAAAAACGTACAGATGAGGGTTCTCGCTTGCCCTCTTGCGGGATCAAGAGCCGCTTAATTCGTCATCGGGTTAGCGTGCGCTCGCTGGACCGTGCCGCGGCGCGAGGATACGCGAACCCGCAAGTGGATACTTTTCGAGTGAAAGAAGAAAAAAAAAGTTATGAAAAAAAAAAGAGTAAACGCGAAATAACGAATGGATGCTGGTCAGAGAGACGCGGTAGGAGGTCGTTGAGCGCGACGTTCTTTGCCTCCTCTAACTTTCCGCCCATCGTTCCCTCGTTCCGACCAAACGTACTCAAACATATCTATGCGCGGCGCTTTCGATACCGTAACATATCCGTGCACAGGCGCTTTGATGTAGCTTCGCAAGCTCCGATACTCCGAGTTCTCAATTGGCTCAAAAAAAAAAAAATGAATTCTGGCGAAGGGATTATGAAAACCAATTGCGCCTCCGCGGTTCCCATGCATGACGATTGATTCGCGAGTGGGATGAATCCAAGTGGGACAAAGGCCGGATTTGTCGTTCGAGCCTTGCGAATGAACCGTTTGCTCACACCCAGAAAAATAATTTATTTCACAGCCACTGTTTAAATGGTTTAAGTAAAATATTTGTTTGATTTAAATAAATATTTGTTTAAATTAAGTAAATAGTTACTTAGTACCGCACGCCAAATATTTAGGTATAACCATTGATCAAAAGCTCAATTTCAACCACCATCTACAACAATGCAAGACCAAAACCACACAAAGAGCCGCACACTTTAGAAGAATCACTTTCACACACCGCGATATACACATAAAACACCTAACAAAAATGTACAAATCGATATGTAGACCAATACTGGAATATGGCCATCCTATTTTCATAAATTGCAAAGAAGCAGCAATTAAAAAAGTAAAAACTGCAGAAACGGGCGCGGTCCGGCGTCTTACACGTATCCGTCACCCCGAAAACCCGCTATACAACCCGCGAAATGCTCTTCTATACGAAGCTACAGGCATTACGCCCATAGGAATAAGATTTAAAGAACTTACAAAAAGATTCGCTACGATGCAACTGGATAACATAAAACCGCTATGTATACAACCCGCTCAAAACATAATACGTGAAGTTAAGCACCCATCACTTACAATATACCAGAAGCTCGAAATAATGAACAACGAAGAAGTCAAATGAAAAAACGTGTGTCAACTACACACTCATTCAATGTTAAAAAAAATATATATAAAAAAAATAAAATAAAAACCTTGAACTATATAGAACCCGTGGCTGAAGGTCTTAGGTCGATAGCCAATTGGCAATATATTTATACTCCCACGACAAATTACACTACGTAAATGCTATGAACCAAAAATTGTTCCATCTGGAATATTGTCAATAAATACACTACTACTAGTTACTTAAATCAAATGAATATTTTACTTAAACCAAATAATCGGTGGCCGTCAAATGAATTATTTTTCCACGTGCAGCGAGCGAGCTTGCGGCGATGAAATTTGTCGGGTCTCTTGAGCCGGAGAATCGTCGTCGAACATGTTCTCCCGCCCCGACGCGGCGCGATAACACTTCGGTGGCTGTACGCATGATAAAGCTATCAACGCGGCTGGAACTTTGGACGATTCTCCGGCAAGCTATCTCGCGAGACTCGGCGCTTCTCTCTCCCGTCGATGCTAATTTCCAGCTCGTCGGGGGAACGTTTCTCCATCCGCTAAAGCCCAAAGCTCTCAAACTTGCTCCTTGCGATCGGGTGCCAATTTTATTGGCGCTTGCGAATTTCGTCGTTTGGGGAATATGGAAAAGGGTTTTTTTTCCGATTTCGACATCATTCGGCGATAGCGCCAGCGTGGGACTTTCGACCCATGGCCGGAGCGCTATTCACGCACGGCGTTGGAATTACCCGAAGCGATAACGGTGAAAGCAGGCGGCGATAACGCACTATCGCTGACCAAGCTTTGACGGTTGCCAGGCAGCGGCAACCTTGTACATGATTCGAGGCTGGTGTTACCTCGGTCCACTCGCTGTCGCACGGCTTCGCTCCGCGTACAAAGCCTCTCACGAGTAGCCGTGCGTAACCGGATTCGACGAGAAACTCCCACGGGGCGAATTGAAAATGATCGGGCATCTCACGCCTGGCGTCCAGTCTGTACCGGGCACCCTGTTGCGTTGCGAAAGTAATCATGAAAAAAATACATTGAAAGGATAGCGTACACTGATTTTAAAAAATGCGGTTGAATCAACTAGGGTTGATCAATCAAATCAATACTTAATTGGACGAACAAAATATTTTAATGCCTCAAAAATATTTCGGTGAAATCATCCAAAAAGTGGTTGAAGGAATCAATCTTTTAGCCTCACTAAAAAAATGTTTAGTTGATTCAGCCGTATTTTTTTATCTGTGTATAACGAACGGCGCCAAGCCGTATTCAATGATGGGCGACACTTGACACTGAGCGAAATTGATCTATGAATCCTATCAGCTCCTGCAATGCGATCGTTATTAATTTCCCAACGCGGCCATCAGTGCGGAAAATGAGCAAGGAATCCCACGAAGAGCCGCGCGCGCTCTGCGCTCCCTGGACGGTATAATTAGTCCCATTCGAATCTGTTTATGCGTACAGAGCGCGGTTCGCTGGCTCTGTCAGGATACAGCCGCCTCAAAGAGCCAATTTGTAGTGCGATGTGTGAATTCGATACAATGATGGAGGTTCCATAGTCGTAGCGAGCCGCGGGCAAGACCGTTCGTCCGGTGCAACACCGTTTCATTAAACGCACAGCTAGATCGCGTCCATATAAATGGCAGCCACAGAGGCCGGCGTATCTCTCGCCGTGCCTATCACCGTTCCATTTCAGTCTTTTCCCCGTTGACGCTCCGGGTCGGGCGCGTTTCCATTCCGCGTGCATGTACTACGGCATGTACGACCCTTTATGAACGTCCCGCTCACCCATCCGCCGGCTTTACATGTTCCATTTCTTTAATCTTCGAAACTGCCCACCATCCGGCGCTTCGACCCTTTCAGGAATTTTCTTTTTTTCTCTCACCTTCCGTCGGGTGAGCGAAAAAGGGTTCTCCGCTACAACGCCGCCTGGTCGATCCGTGGCTCGTGCATTGAGTTTTGCACCTCGCCCGAATTATTACCAAAAAAAAATTTATTTGAGTTGACCCACAAATAATTATCTATTTAATTCAGAGAATTATTGTCCCGGGAAAATGAGCAAGGAATCTTATGAAGAGCCCCGCACGATCTTACAATTAAAGGTAATCTTAAAAAAAAAAAAAAAAACCGTCCAACAGCCCAAGCATTCAAATTCAATTTTCTTTTTTTCTCTCACCTTCCGCCGGGTGAGCGAAACAGGGTTCGCCGCTACAACGCCGCCTGGTCGATCCGTGGCTCGTACATTGGGTTTTTCCCCTCGCTCGAACTATTCCCAAAAAAAAATTTATTTGAATTGACCCTCAAATAATTATCTATTTAATTCAGAGAATTATTGTCCCGGGAAAATGAGCAAGGAATCTCACGAAGAACCCCGCACGCTCTTACAATTAAAAGTAATCTTAAAAAAAAAAATCGTCCAACAGCCCAAGCATCCAAATTCAATGATGAGCGACACTTGACTGTTCACGAAATTGATCGACGAATCCTATCAGCTCCTGCTCAGCACCATGCGGCGCATCGACCCTTTCAGGAATTTTTGTTTTTCTCTCACCTTCCGCCCGGTGAGCGAAAAAGGGTTCTCCGCTACAACGCCGCCTGGTCGATACGTGGCTCGTGCATTGGGTTTTGCCTCTCGCCCGAACTATTCCCGGCCCCGTGGACCTGAGCCTTCTGACTTTTTAGGGACTCGATTAGATGATGCGCGGGTGAGGGCGCCGCTGTGGGTCACGGAGGGTAGTTACCGTCTCTACTGTCCGCCCGCAAGAACAACTCCCTGTTTTGCCTCGCTTACTTGCCCGCGCTGGCGCGATTGTTTGCCGACCTTCCGGTTTTGCAATCGGTTCTTCGGCGATATTAATATTTGCGAAAATAACCGGGAGATTCGCCGATGCACCGAAGTGCATTCGTTTGGTGCGTTCTTCCGCCGGTCGATTAGAAAGACTGATAAAAAAATCGCGAGTTACATCAAAATACATATTTCGTTGGTACAACTGAAAGATTCAGTTCAGCAATTTTTTTCGCTGACTTCACCAAAATATTTTTTGGAGGCTTCGAGATATTTTGTGCGACCAACTCAATATTTATTTGAAGACCACGCCTGAATCTTTGGTCGACTCGCATTTTTTATTAATCAGTGAAGAGGCGAGTCGATCATTGCAGTTTCGGTCCGTTGGTTTCGGCGAGTTGTTGTTTCTCGTTTATTTATGTTTATTTCACTGTGTTTTCTTCGTCTCGAGTGGAGAAGTTCGGGCCTACAGAATTTCATTAAGAAACAAGGCCCGGTCCACAGCCGGCATGGACTAACGGACGTTAAGCTGAGCAGAAAACACGGACGTGGGGAGCTCCATGCCGTTTCCTTT
This sequence comes from Ichneumoninae sp. B BG-2022a, assembly GCA_030522725.1. Taxonomy (NCBI): domain Eukaryota; kingdom Metazoa; phylum Arthropoda; class Insecta; order Hymenoptera; family Ichneumonidae; species Ichneumoninae sp. B BG-2022a. The sequence continues at coordinate 944 of JAPYZD010002494.1, read as the reverse complement.
CGCAACTATCCAGCTACTAGATTTAATTAGTGCCAGGTAGCTTCTGTCGGCAGCCGACGATGCTGGTAGCCGTGGAGCGGAGAGCTACTCGGTGAGGCAACGAGAAAACCAGGGATTGGGGAGAGGCGAGAGGGACGCTGCTACGCTCCTGCTTGGAAATGTTTTTCCGCTTGGAAAAAGGAACATCCTCGGGTCCGGACGGTATAGCCTCGCTCACCTCGGCTCCTCTTCCATACCCCGTTTCTCCCATCTTCGCGCACAAGGACTCTTAATGAAAAGGGTATAAAACGTAAATTAGCCGGACTATGCGGATAACTTCGTGTAAACACGATTAAATGGGTAATTCGCGCGTACGTAACGGTCCTATTGCTTCTCACACAAATCGACTACACGAGAATTTACGCCGGTGAGAGAGGATGCGTGCGGAGAGAACTCTCGTTTACTTTAATCATTGACGGAGTCCCGAAAGGTTGGGCGGACTCGTTTTCACCGAAGTTTCGGATGGTCGTGAATTTCCGTCGTTAAATGGCAACGGCACTGTTTGTCGACGAGATCCGGTTGAGGGACGCATGTATGTCCTGGAGATTGCTTCCTACATGGAAAATCGCTGTTACTGTCGAGGCTCGAGGCTGTTGGTATTTTGTTGGGACGGCTGATTACGAACTTCCTTCGTTAACCCTTTGAATTCGGAACTTCATACCCTTTGGAACTTCATACTTGTAAAAAATGAACAAAAATGTATGCTTCATAGGACTTCCCGTATGGGATCCTTGGTCAACGAGGACCCAGAATTTTCCAAGACACCCAAGTTGATGTCCTAAAAAAATCTGTAAAAATTCACAGACGTACCTTGAAGGGTTTTTTTTTATGACGCAGAAGAAAATTAATTACGGACATTCGTATCGTTTTTTTGCTGAAAAGAAGACGTGGTCGGTTGCTCTCGC
>JAPYZD010002493.1:0-15756 GCA_030522725.1 Ichneumoninae sp. B BG-2022a | reverse complement strand
AGACACGGAGCATCTTTCGATTATCCATACGACGATATTTCAGTCTCGGGGACCTAAAAAGAAAAAATGACGTTAAATCCATCGGCAACAGCGGCAGTTCGAATAGCGATCCCGTGCCCGGCAGCTTTGGCCCGCACCATCGACGTTACAGATGGGCCGCATAAACGCGCAAGAGTCGTTTGGAGGTGGATGCCTCGAAGGAAGTTGCCACGGTCGAGGCTGGCTGGGCGCGGGTATTGGTAGTGGTGCGCCATTAGGCTCCAGGTGTCGGGTATCTCACCCCTCGGCTGCCCTTATCCTCGCGCGTTCGTCTCGCCCCCTCGGAGCATCTCCGGCCATCTCGGACGATCACACTCAGGATCATCTCTCTCGCCAACGACCGGCGCACAACGATCTCTTGTTTCGTATCCACTTTCGCCCTCGAGACTCCGCGCACGATAGCGCTTAAGTAAATTAAACAATTCTCCACCCCCCCGCGTCAATTATCCTCCGTTACATTCATCCTCGAGATTCGATGACCGATCGATCAAACGGCAATCCCTGCCGTATAACCTCACCTCGATAGGTTAAGTCGGGGTGATGTCGCCATGGTTTTTTAAGCAACGAAAATTGGAGGTCTAACATTTTTTAAGTTTAACAATTTTTTATTCTAACCATCTCTAGAAATTTCGAACTAAAGTAATTCGCTCAATTTTTTATTTCAACCAACTCTAGAAATTTCAAGCTACAGTAATTCGCTCAATTTTTTATTTTAACCAACTCTAGAAATTTCAAGCTAAAGTAATTCGCTCAATTTTTTAATTTAACAACTTTTTATTTTAACGAACTCTAGAAATTTCGAGCTAAAGTAATTCGCTCAGAACTTTCGATATTTTCGATGGGTGATTTAATTGTCGCTCTGCAAATACATATTTGCGATCGGCCGTCTCACTCGGACACTATGGGTGACATGGTGACAGAAATAATGGTAGTCAATTAGGCCCAAAGATATTTAATCAATTTAGAGAATTAGGCAAGTGGAACATGTCTCACTATATATTATGTTGTCCTAATAAACTACAGAAAGACAGCAATTGTCTTCGTCAAATGTTTCAGATGCCAAATTAAAAAGAAAATGGTTTTGCTGGCCATACCACCCGGATATTGCCACCACTGACATGGCTCCATGTCTCACAGAAAATGCGTCGCCATATCACCCATCTTCTCGAAAAAAATAATCGTTGTTTAAATTTAGGGAAGGAATAAAAAAAAGTAGGTTTACTACGCGCCAATCGTTTCTTGATAGATTCAACTATAGTTGGCAATGCTGACTTACTAGCATAATTATAATTTACTATGTCTCCAGAGCGCTATAAATATAGCTCGAGAAAATTCTGGCTGCCTCGAAATAGCAATTCACCGCTCGTACTGACCCTTGCACGCACAATCTTAAATTTTTTTCGTGCAATTGCATTGTATCGACATATACTAAAAACCGTGCAAGCGGTAGCGCCATTCATATGTTACGTTAAAAGATATTACAGGTGGTCAGCTCACCCTGATTTACCCTATCAGCCATTTTTCTCGAAAAAATAGCAGCTGCTTAAATTTAGGAAAGGAATTTAAAAAAGTAGATTTACTACGCGCCAATATTTTCTTGATAGATCCAACTATAGTGTGCAATGTTGACTTACTAGCAAAATTATTTTTAGCGCAGGAAACTCTGTTCGACTTGCACTCTCCTCCGCTCACGGCTCGTTAGAAATAAAGTAATTAACATTCATTCGGACTTACTCATTATTATACGTGTTTTACCTCGACCATACTTGACGACCATCACATTAGTATGTCTCCAGAGCGGAGAAATATGGAAATGGGAATTCAATGCTCTACCGACCCCTACATGCACAATCTTAAAATCGTTCGCGCAATTGCATTGTATCCACATATACTAAAAACCGTGCAAGCGGCGGCGCCATTCGTTTGTTACGTTAAAAGATATTACGGGATCTCACCCACCTGACCATTTCACCCTGATTTACCCTTATATCTGATTACCCTCGTCCGATTGGCCTCTCGCCTATCAGCGTCAACCGTCAAATCAATTCGTATCGCGTAACGGCCCAACTTATCGATCAAAAAAGCAGCTCCACGTATTTTCCACCTATCTCACCTCTCACGGCCTTCGTATCGGAGTTCCCGAAAAATTATGGCCACTTTCACGAATGTTTCACGCTAAGCGGCAGCGGGGCACTTCGTGGCTGCTTTTCCACGTTCAAACCCGGAGGATGCGATCGTAGATTTTATCACGTCGTTTCTCGCGTGCTGCCAGGCCCTCTCCATCTCTTTGGCTCGTCTCGGGAGCTACAGGTATATTGTATATCGGGTTTCGGACCTGTACTTACGAGCCGGACACGGTATAGACCCACAGTTCGCCGCCAGCAACGGAGGTGGGCGAATCGATACTTCAAAGTAATGTTCGCGGAGGAAAGCTTCCCCTCCGACAGCTTGTACGTCTTCCTGTTATGCACTCCGAGGATTAGGAACACCATCGCCTCTTCCGAGTCTTCGGGAGAAGATGTTCCCTTGGCGACTGAGCTCGCACATCGCCGATATGGCTGTGTATGTTCCACTTTTTAATTTTGCTTCCTCGTGGAGGAACTTGGTTTTCATTAAATTTTTTTTTTCGAAATTTTCATGTTAACATGTCCTTAGCGACTGAGCTCGCACATCGCCGATATGGCTGTGTATGTTCCACTTTTTAATTTTGCTTCCTCATGGAGTAACTTTGTTTTCATTACATTTTTTTTTTCGAAATTTTCATGTTAACATGTCCTTAGCGACTGAGCTCGCACGTCGCCAATTTGATTGTGGATGTTCCACTTTTTAATTTTGCTTCTTCATGGAGGAACTTTGTCTTCATAAAATTTTTTTTTCGATATTTTCATGTTAACATGTCTTTAGCGACTGAGCTCGCACATCGTTGATATGGCTGTGTATGTTCCACTTTTTTATTTTGCTTCCTCATGAAGGAACTTTGTTTTCATGATATTTCTCGGTTTTTCGAGATTTTCATGTTAACATGTTCAGAATGATCCAAAACGAAAAAGGACACTCAGAAAAAATTTCTGGATGAATGTGCGTGAGTGTAAGGCCTGTACAATTCAACGGTCTGTGATTTACGAAGGGTTTTTTCAATCGGGTTGGCACGCAAGGGAACCATTTAGGTGGTTCTATTTGTTACAATTTACGCAATAATTTAAATATTCGTTCAACTTTTATCAGATTTTGAATTTTTTTGAAAAAAAAGTGTGTTCGGACTTTCGTACATTTTTGAGTTATCGGGCTGAAACCATCTACAGAAATAGACGAACATCAAACAGCTTTCACTATTGAATTTTGTGAGAACCGGTCGAGGGGCTAGGGTTTTGTTATACTTTCAATTTTTCGAAAAATAGCTTTTTGCACTCTAGCTCTTATAATTATAATTGTGTTTAGATATTTGATTAAACAAATACGATACAAATAAACTAGTGTGAACGTTCCCTATTGAACTTGGCAGGAATCAATCCACCTTTTAAAAATTTATAAGGTTTGGCATTTTTTTAAATTCCGTAAATATCGTAAGTCGCCAAAATTTTCTTCGCGTTTTCGAAAGCCATACACCGGAAATACTTCCGATAGAGCAGGTAAATAAATGTTGAAAAAGCCGCAGAGTGATTTGCACACGTATTCCTCATTTATTACAGTTTTGGGCACAACTTTCTCTATGCGGCAGCCAAAAATCCACCAACTAAGTTTCTCACACCCAGAAAAAAAATTTATTTGACGGCTATCGTTTATTAAGATCCAGCAAAATATTTATTTGATTTAAATAAATATTTATTTCATTTAAGCAACTATTTACTTAATTTAAATAAATATTTATTTTAATCAAATAAATATTTTACTTAATCTTAATAAACGGTGGCCATCAAATACATTTTTTTTCTGGGTGCATAGAGAAAGCGCAATGTTGTAAAAAATGACGAAGTATGCGCAAAATTGTAAAAAATGACAAAGTCATGTGCAAATTACTTTGCACCTTTTCAATCTCTTTTTCTCATTCAAAAAACTCGCAGTTTTCTTATTTTTAGAGCGAACCTGTACACGAACGGGTGAAAGGGGTTCATCGATATATCCAGGCAGTAATAAACGATCGAAGCTCCTCCGGGGATTTATTTTTTTCTTCGGCGTCATGACGCGACGATCTGTCCTGCGAGATAATTAATAACTTTCCGTAGGGACGTGTCCCTCCCGCTCGGAGGTATCGGAAGCGTGTTCGGGACCGCACACGAGTACAAACGGACGATGTACTCCGTTCACGTCAGACGGCGCGGGCACAATGAAAATATATATCGCGCTTCGTACAGGAAAGGTAAAATCTTTATATATATTTTTTTTATTTTTCCTTTTTCCTTGCTTTCTTTGCTCCATCCCCGGTGTTCCCTTTTTCTCGGAGTTCCTATTGCCCGCTGCGTCTGCGTTCGCCGGAATGCCCTCGGGTCATTTTCCCCGAAGGAGCCCGCCGCGCGGCTCTGCCGTGTATCGCTCGAAACACTTTGACCTCCGCCTCGCTTCCTTCCCTCTCCTGCCTCTCGGCAAACAGACCCGAGCAGCGATGAATCCTCGAAGCTCCCTCTCGAAGCTTCAAAAACACGAGATTGTTGCAGATCGGACTCGGAGAGCCGGCAAACAAGGGTGGTCGGAAATGGACGGGTTTTCAATACGATACCACAAAGTTTAATCGAGCGCGTCGGCGAGTTGATTTAGTTTAATCTTAACAACATCGTTGTTTGGAGGAGACAATTGCGTACCAATAATCATAACCACATATGAGAAAACCTCCACCAGGAGCAATCCTGCATCCAGAATCCCTTCCGACCATATTTTTATGTCCCGCAAAGAAATCGGTAAAAACGGTCCATGTTGTCCCAGTTCAGTTCAGTTCAGTATTCAGTGTATTCAGTTTTTCTCGGCTCTCCCCCTGAATATTCCAATATACACAGTACCCGGTAAAATCTAAATAATAACCAACCCTACACTGAAAAAATATCAATGGTTCAAGTAAAATTCGCATGGTGGCTGCCAAAGAAAAAAAATTTCAATTCTTACAATTGCATACGGGATTGAAACGGTAACATGTGACTTTGCCTTTCTGTGCGTCGTTGTTTCAATATCATATGGAATTGTAAAAATTGAAAGTTGAATTGAAATAACAATTTTTTTCTATGGCAGCGCGATAGCAATTTTTTTTCAGTGTACCCTGGCATTTGATGCATTCGGACCGTCAGTAAACCTCAGTATTTATTTATTCCTTTTGTTTCCCTCAATGCAACTGCAACGTCGATACCCTAAGCCTACTCGCAGGAATTCCTCCAGCAGCCTTACATCCTGTAGTTGCACTTCTCGGCATGACCTATCAGCCGCGATCGGCTCAAGAACACGGCACCGGCTGATCAGGATTTTGCAGGATTGGGTATTACAGGTTTTAGGGTTTACCAGGTACTGTGAGTACCCGGTAAAATCTAAATAATAACCAACCCTACACTTGACGCATTCGGACCGTCAGTAAACCTCAGTATTTATTTCTCGTTTTTGTTTCCCTCAATGCAACTGCAACATCAATACCCTAAGCCTACTCGCAGGATGTCCTCCAGCAGCCTTGTATCCTGTAGTTGCACTTCTCCGCGTGAGTGTCCCTCCTGCAGAATCTCGGCATGACCTGGCAGCCGCGCTCGGCCCAGCGGCACGGCACCGGCTGATCAGGATTTTACAGGATTTGATGCATTCGAACCGTCAGTAAACCTCAGTATTTATTTATTTCTTTTGTTTCCCTCAATGCAACTCCAACATCGATACCCTAAGCCTACTCGCAGGCTGTCCTCCAACAGCTTTACATCCTGTAGTTGCACTTCTCCGCGTGAGTGTCCCTCCTGCAGAGTCTCGGCATGACCTGACACCCGCGATCGGCCCAAGGACACGGCACCGGCTCATCGGGATCCTCTTCCGGTTCTTCCTCGTGGTACCCACAATAATGCTCCATCCTGTAGTTGCACTTCTCCGCGTGAGTGTCCCTCCTGCAGCGTCTCGGCATGACCTGGCAGCCGCGATCGGCCCAAGGACACGGCACCGGCTGATCTGGATCCTCTTCCTCCTCCTCCTGGCAGCCGCGATAGTTGCACTTGCGCTGATGGACGCTCCTGCGTCTTCTGGGTACTCTGACCATGCAGCCGCGTCTCCTGAACATGCAATCGAAGAGCTCCTCCGGGTCGCCGCATTCGTCCTCATCCTCGAAGCACAGCTGGTCGAGGCCGTCGCTGATTCCGTCAAGCGCCTCCAATTTCTCCTTGTAAATGCAGATCCCCTCGTGCACTCGCCTCCTCCACTCGGGGAGTCTGACGTTGCAGCCCGCAATGGCGTACCGACAGGCCCGAAGAGCACCCTCGTCGCAGGTCAGATCGGTCGGCAGTTGTTCGTCCTCCAGATTCGGCCTGAACTGGCATCGCGACTCGTGGATCTGGCGCAGATGATCCGGAAATCGGGCCTCGCAACCCGCGTGACAAAAACCACAGTGCATCAACTCCTCGTCCTCGGTCGGCGTCGGAGGAGCCCATGAATGCTTCTCTTGATCGATGAAAGGCGCACTCGGTTCGCTCCTACGAAAAATTACGAAAATTGGGATTTTTATAGAAAAATGTTCTTAAGGAAGGTCGTGGTTTGCAAGGCCTAAAAAAGCGTTTTTTCAGGATTTTTTTTTTGGGGGGAATGGAACAAGTGCGTTCAGTGAATTTGGAGGTATCTTTGAATGTATATTTGAACTGCACGAAAACATTTTTTTAAAGACAAAACCAAAAATGACTGCATATTTATTGACCGATTTACTGCATTGTAGTTTTCAATGGGCGGGAAAAATGCGACTCGTAATTCTTGATAAAACAATAAAATCAAACATATTTTCAATTGTTACATATTTTTCTGCCATGTTAACCTCGGAGAAGCAACAAAAAAATCGAAAAATCGTAACTTTATTCAGGTTTGAAAAAAATGTATTTTTGAGAAAGAAAAAATGATGATTTAAAATTAATTATTATACATTTTGAATTTATTTAAAAATACTTTTTTAACAATGTTTTAGGTTTACATAGAAGAGAATTTATTACTGAAAAAAAATTAGCGTTGGTTTAAGTCGATAGATCGGTTAGTTTTTTTGTAATCACTCCAGCCAATTTAGAAAAAATAAAAACCAGGGAACTAGGCGGGCGCCAATAACTATGCAGCACATTTTTGTTTTGTGTTAAAACTATTTTTTTCGTACTGTCCAAATATACATTAAAACGTACCTCTAAATTCAATCGGCACACTTGTTTTTCTCCCGCCCAAAAAAAAATCCTGAAAAGCGGTTTTTAGGTCCTAAATAGTGAAAAAAATGTTGGTCTCTGCTTGAGATAGCGCGTTACCCTTGCTGATATGGATAGGGCGGATAGGGGTGAGGCATGTAGTGCATCGGAGGCGGCATATGATAGCCCTCGACTTCCGCCGGTGGAATGTGGACGTCCAGAGGCGATCTGCAGGTCGGACAAGCGTAGTAGTAAGGCTTGCAACGGTGGCAGAGCGTGTGGCCGTTCGCACACGAGTACTTTGGCGCGAGGCCCATCGTCATCATGCAAATCGGACAAATGCCTTCATTCTTGAACCTGTCGTGGAGGCTCGGATACACTCCTTCCATTATCTGGCGATAGTAAAATTTTTATACAATTTTTTTCATTCAAAAAAAAATTTATTTTTTTTTCCTCGGTTGCTCCCGCGACTGAGATTTACGATTATAAGTAATGTACGCTTTTTCCATTAAATTGCATGTCGCCTTGAAACGTTATCGCACTGCACCGAGAATCTGGTCTGTATTTACACGGTTTATCTCAGCGCAGAAAAACAAATTTTTTAAATATTTTTGTAAAATAAGAATTAATAATCAATTCGATTGCTCTTGCCTAAGTAATTAATTTTTTTTATCAAATTGGATGTCGCCTTGGAACGTTATCGCGCTAATACCGAAAATCCAGTCGGTATTTATACTGTTCATCGCAGCACAGAAAAACAATATTTTAAAAAATTTGTTTTAAATAAAAATTAACAATCGATTCGATTTCTTTTGCCTAAGTAATTAAATTTTGTATCAATTTGGACCTCGACTTGGAACCTTATCGCATTGTACCGAGAATCCGGTCGATATTCACTCCGTTGATCCCAGTGCAGAAAAACAATAAGATCTTTCTTTTTTTTAACAAAAAATTAATCGACTTACCGCCTTCGATTTGCCAGTTCAATCGGAAAAATATCTCAACTTCCCAACGACACGAATATCGTTCCGATAGAAAAATTGTCGTAGGTGAAGCGAAACTCAGCGTCACGTAGGCACTGCCGGAGTCTTTCCAACAGTGCTCGTGTGTCATTCGGGAACTGTCACCGAAACCTTATCTCGGGGAAGACTGATAGCAGTCGGCTCCGTGTATATCTGATAAAACGTCTGTTTTCGTGATCGAGCTGTTTGTACAGTTGGCGCGAAGTTGCTGGCCTCCGCCTACGATGATGCGGCCGGAAAGAAAAAAAAAAAAAATTATAAATAGACCATGAAGTCATTGTTATGCTGGTCGTGTTTCATATGAGAAATGAGCCAAAACTCTCGTGCATTTCGACGACAAAAGAAAAAGAAGAATGCGTGGTCCGCAGAACAGACGCACATTTTTCAGTCTAATGAAATCTGCGACGCGCCCGCGCCGGTCGCGTCGTTATAATGAATCAAATTAATTATTAATTCGACAGCAACGCGTACGCGGGGCCGGCGCTTCGCCCGAACGTTTTTGAGTAGCCGGATCATATTCGGTAATACGACACTCTCGTTATCCCGGTGTCGGATTGTAATTCCCCCGGACCGTTGGTCAAGCTCCGGCTCAGCAACGCACACCTTGAATTAATTCGCGAATGGGGTCGTTAACTATCCGGACGGCTCATTTTGTCTGAACGATCCGGTCACGTGTGTCTCGAAGTAACAATAAAAAAAGCGAGCGAAGTGCACATTTGCACATTTAGTTCCTCATGTTTTACGGGTTTGCGCGTAACTTCCTCTACGATTAATTTGGGTGTGAGATTTTAGGTTCCCCATACAGGAAGCTATAATTAAAATACAATTTTCGCAAAAATAAAATTAAGGTCCGATATAAGAAAGCGATATGAAAAATTGAACTTTCAACTTTTTTGAATTGTATTTTTTTTTTAAGTATAAAAAAAACAATTGCTAATTACTTTCAACTTTTTTTCGTAGCATAAAAATATGTCCATTTCTCATAAAATTAAAACTGTCAAAATTTACACCAAAGTTTATTATAGGAAATAAAATACTGATACCTTCGGTAAATGTCGACCAAATAAAATACCAAAGGTCTTTAATCAAAATATTATATTCGTGTGTAGTTTTAGGACGATAACTCAAAATTTGGAAATTGCATAACATTTTGAACCGGTCCTCAATCTTCATGCAAATTACACCGAAGGAAACGACGTGACCAGTGTACAAAATTTCAACCCCCTATTTCAAGCCGTTTCCGAGTTTATAGTCATTATAAACGATGCAAGTCTGTCACACACACACATACACCCAGACGCCAGCTAAAAATCATATTTCTCGACGGTTTCGACCTTTTCTAGTATGCTGACATTAAAATTTTGAAAAAATGTTTTTTGCGAAAAACATAGCTTCCTCTGTGAGAAAGCAAAAAAGAGACATAAAAGACCTTGTTTTGAAAACGAATAAGACCTTTGTATCTCGAATTATTTTCCGGCGTGCATATTAATGATTTTCCGTATGCGATTAATTGAATTTCCTACTCGTTATAGCAATAATTTTGTGTATTTTTTGTTTGCTTCCTGTGTGAGGAAGCAAAAAGGGACAAATAATTGTGTTGCAAGTCTTAATGAAGATATTGAGCAGAAGGAAATATTGATGACTCAATATAAACAATACCGACAAGTTAGCCCTTTTTGAAAACGAATAAGACCTTTTTTTATCTCGAATTATTTTCCATCGTGCATATTAATGATTTTTCGTATGCGATTAATTGAATTTCTCACTCGTTATGGCAATAATTTCAAATATTTCTTCTTTGCCAATTAATGACCTGCAATCTGCTTTACCAACTGAGCGACGGCAGAGCTTTCGGTTAATAGGAAAGAGGCATCCACGTCTGACATTTTTTTTTTTTCGAGTATGCAAATTTCTCTGCGGTTATACACGAAACCAAATACCTCCGCAGTGGCTGCGCGTGAAACAGAATACGGGTCTGCACAGTGAGCGTCGCATCAAAGATGTCCAACTCCCCCGACGCGACGGTCAGAGCTTCATGCCTAACGTCCGCCCGCGACCAAGTCACTTATGCAAATATCGTCGAGCAGTTGCCAGAGAGCCCGCGGAAACGCGAAACTCCCCGGTACATTTTGCCCGCTCCAGTTCGGATCAACCACCGTTCCCCCGACCCTCTGTCGTGTTCAACCAAATCACCGCGGTACATTTCTATACAAATTGATTTTAATATTCAAAACTCCGCTCGGCCTGTCCAGTTTTCACGAATACATCGGGATATCGTTGCTCCATAAATCTCGCACAAAACAATGGCTCTCGGTGCGCGGGTATTGATTAATTTAATGGACAACACACGGATTATGCGAAAACGGGGTCGAAAATTGCATTAAAACATTCCGTAGAATTATTATAAGCTTAGTATTATTACTATTATTATTATTGTTGTTGTTATTATTATTATTATTATTATTATTATTCGAGAATTGAATTTTCCTATCGCAACTCTTGAGAAGAACAGTTCGATATTAACGGACACTTGAAATCTTAGCAAAGTCCGAAGGAGACTAAGCGTTTCTTAGCGGGTTTCTCCGCGATGGTCTCGATCGAGCTCGAGTTCGGACGTTAAAGCACGTACCCGCTGGCAACTTGCGCACAAGTTCGGTATCTCTTTATCTAAAGCGCCAGAAGATTCACGCCACCTCCATAAATTTCAAAATAATGGTCCTCGGTACGCGGATATTGATTATCCTTTAATGGACGACACGCACGGATTATAAAGAAATGCTAGAAAATTGCATTTAAAAAATATCGACACCGTCCCCTCGACTGCCTGTCAAATCATCGCGGTATATTTCTATACAAATTGATTTTATTATTCAAAACTCCGCTCAGCCTGTCGAGTTTTCACGAATGCATCGAGATTTATGTTGCTCCATAAATTTCTCGGGACGCAGGTATTGATTAATTTAATGGACATCACACACGGATTGTAGGGAAACTGGGTCGAAAATTGCATTAAAAAAAATCCGTAGCGTTATTGTAATCTTAGTATATAATTAGGGAAGAGCGGGGCAAAATGGGACAGTACGGCAAAACTCAATTTTCCAATAATTTTTGGAAGCGGATTTTCAACCCCATTTTGCCCCACGCACTACCACCGTCCCCATCTAAAAGTTATTGGAAAATTGCTTTTTGCCCCCCCCCCCCTTATATTATTATTATTATTATTTGAGATATCTTCATATCTCACGCAACTTTTGAGAGGAACAGTTCGATATTAACCGCCACTTTAAATGTTAGCGAAGTGCGAAGAAGGCTAAGAGTTTCTTGGTGGGCTTCGCTATCGTGGTCCCTATCGAGCTCGAGGTCGGACCTTAAGGTGGACAGCCTGAGCCCACGTGAGTTCAGAGAGGATTGAGAGAGGAATTGCGAACACTTCTCGATAAGATAAAATTCTAAAAAAAATCAACCATATGGAAGCTACTGAAAAGATTAATTTTGCATAATAATAATTCCAAAATGTTATCAACAAATTAACGCGAAAAAAATGTACCAACAAATCACCCTGCAACCTAACTTTTTTTTGTATGAAAACGATTTGTTAATTTGTTTGAATACGTATCAATTTTTTCAGAATTTTTCAGAATGATAAAAAAATGTCATTTTCAAACATTACACAACATTCTGAAAAAATGCATACATATTCAAAAAGATTATCAAATTGTTTTTATATGAACAAAAAGTTACTTTGTCGGGTTAGTAACATTTTGGAATTATTATTATGTATAATCAATCTTTTCAGCACCTTCCATATGCTTGATTTTTTTTTTCAGATTTTCATCCCATCGAGAAATGTTTGTAATTCTCTCTCAACTCTCTCTGAACTCACGTGGGCTCAGGCTGCCTGCTAGTGCAAACTTAAAGGTCATATCTGCTAGTAACTTGCACCCGAGTTCGGTATCTCTTTAGCTAAAGCGCCGGAAGATTCACGGAACCGCGAGAACCTGCGGCCGAGAAGAGGGGGTGGGGGAGGCAATATCGCAAGGGTACGCAGCAAGAGGGGCAAGCAAGAATTTCGCGAAGACCCGTTAGAGCGACCACACGGAATTCCTGAAGGTCCCACGGACCGAAGATCCTTCGCGAATTTTTTCCGAACGAATTTCCAACATGATAGCCGGGAGTAACCGTTGCCCAAAATTTATGGGGCAGTCGCCGCGTCTTACGGCAAAAAGGAAACTTTGTAGATTATTGAAAAAGGAAAAAGAAAGATGAGCAAGTGCTCGGTGAGAGCGAGCTCCTCGAAGCGTGCGGCAGAAGGACGGAAAAAAGAGCACTGTTCGATGGAAACGCGGAGGTGGAGAGCGGAAAAAAAAAGTTGTAAAGGTTGCTCTTTAAAGTAGACGATAGGGAAAAAGTGAACCTCCATGGCGCTACGTGGTTCGCGTTATATCGCCGTCGTAGTCTCCCGCGGATAACCGATAATGCCCGGAAGAGCGAACGCAGGAAAAAGAGTTTCCGATAATCAATCAAGGGACGAAAGTGGACGGAGGATGAGCTGAGTCGTGACGGCTGTGTTGCCGCGGTTGAGGCAACGAAAGCTTTTGGCTTCTGGATCCGGTATGAATTTCTTTCATCATGACGGTCTCTGGGACTCATTACCGTTCGTAATTGAAGTGTCCCAGTTGCTCGGGGCGTTACCGCGTATTTTCTGGCCGAGATTTTTTAAATTTTTACTCTATTTTTTCATTATATCGTTTCAGGGTGAATAATGAGAAACCAATGAATGCGGTGTATTAATAAAGTATCAGCGACAATGAGGCGTTGATGACGGGGCAGCTATTTTTAATAATTGCACACCGCGGCGAGCTTCGAACAGCTGCGTATCATTTTTATTTACTTGACCGTCATGTGCGAGGTATATATTGAGAGAAATTATTTTTGTACAATTTTTTTTAACAGTAAAAGTGTCCAGGAGAAAAATCGTGTTACTGCGATCTGAGAGAAGAGAGAAAGATCTGAGAGAAATTACCATAAATCTGGTAAAAACCGACACTTCGGCGATACCCTGCCTGGTAAAGACTCGTATTAAACTTCACACATTCTGCTGGAGTAGATGGTCATTTTTACTAACGCAGATATTACACGAATATCCGATAATTTTTTATACAATGTAACAAAAATTATCATGAAATTTAATGTACCGGACTGGAAGTTTTTATGCAAAAACTGGTATATTCAATTTCATGTATAATTGTGATGAAAAGTAATGTTCAATGTATTAAAAACGTTGGAAATACTTTATTTATTATAATTTGCCTTAATTTTACTATAAAGTACGTTACTTTAATTTTAACAATTTACTTACTACTAATTTCAATGAAAAAGTATATTAATTTTTTATCACAATTGTGATGAAAAATGAATGTTCAGTGCATTAAAAAAATTAGAAATACTTCATTTTAAATAATTTTCCTTAATTTCACTATGAAAGTACTTTAATTTTAACAATTTACTTTAACTTCAATGAAAAAGTATATAAACTTTTCATCACAATTGTACATTAAATTTAATGTACCAGTTTCCGCATAAAAGTTTCCAGCCCAGTGCATTAAATTTAAAAAAAATGTACAGTGCGTCTCAATCCCACCCCATGCAGAGGCATTTCGGAAGCGTGAAATTCCGAATGAGTTCCCGACGAAAAAATAAAACAAAAAAAAATTCCCCGTTTCCCCGATCGAAAGTGAGACATGGACGCAGCGTTTTTCCGCATCGAAAAGATTTCCATCGGCGCGTCACGCCTGATCGATGAGAACTCGAGCGAGAGCAGTGATAAGCCCAGAAAACTGGCCGGCGATACGCGGAGCGAGGAGAAGTCCGGGCAGGCTCGCGTGATTGATTCCAACTTATTGGTTATTTCAACGTGTGCGGTGATCGATCTGGCGGACGCACGTGCTGCCTCGTGAATCGCCGAATCCTCTCCCCGTGATTTCCGCATCGAAACCCCGCGAAACGTCTGCCAACACTCGTCCCAACTCCGCCACGGCCCGTTTCAATCGAGGGAAATCCTTTCCGGTCTCTACGAATATCTTGTTGAGAGTGCGAACATAAGAAAAAAAAAATCACAACTAGGGTTCGCGAGAATTCCGGCTCACGCGCTTCCCCTCCACCTCGCGGTGAATTCCGCGAAGGAGGGAAAACAACCGGAGAAAAGTTGAGGCGAACTGGCAATATGTCGCATAATTCGCCGATAACTCAGGGCGTTCCGGAGGAAAGCGCGGGTGCGCGAAACAGCGAGAGACGAGGATTGGTGTTTAACGCCCGAGCATCCGTTGCGAATCCGTTGTAAGGTATAAGCGGTCGATCGGGTGCGGACTTAGCTGCGGATCTCCTCGGACCTTGCGCTGTTTGGTCTTTTCTCTCCCCGTCGAAGATGACGTTCGGCTCCCCTCGGGACCTACGGATCGAATTTGTATATCCGAATCCTACGAGGCCGGCTGAGTATATTCGAACGTGGGCGCCGCACTCGGAAACCGAGACGTAAGCTGTGAGGGGTGAATAGGGGAGACCGGGGCAAAATGGCACAGCGGGGCAAAACGGGTCAGTGATGGCGAAACTCAATTTTCCAATAACTTTTGGATGCCCCATTTTGTCCCAACGATACATTCGAATTTTTAAACTCGTTTTGCCTCACGTACCACCATCGCCACAATCTCAAAGTTATTGCATAATTGCATCGATAAAAAAAAATTATTTGACGGCAACCATTTATTTGGTTTAAGTAAAGTATTTATTTCATTTAAGTAACTATTTAATTAATTTAAATAAATATTTATTTCATTCAAGTAACTATTTACTTAATTTAAATAAATATTTATTTCATTCAAGTAACTATTTACTTAATTAAAATAAATATTTGTTTACATCAAATAAATATTTTACTCAAACCAAATAAACGGTGGCCGGCAAATACATTTTTTTTCTGGGTGTGTGTTTTGTGTCATTATGCCGTTTTGCCCCGGTGTGCCATTTTGCCCCGCTCTCCCCCTACGAGTAAACGGCAAATTTCCGCGAAATCTTGGTAATTCTCGGCTCCTCCGGGTCGTCGGAGTTGCGCGTGTTCATGACCGGAAGTAACAAGGAATATACACTTGATGTCGCGCGCATTGAAGAAGAGGCTGCCACACTCGGTCCGGGAAAGTTTCGCGTCTACGTACACGGGGCGAGGCGAGCGTCACCCGAGTAATACGACGTCGACGAGCTAGACGGTATTATCATACGCTCTTGAATACAAAAGGCTTCTCGCTGTTGCGCGAGCCCGGAGACGTCGCTTCCACCGAAGCAAAGTTGTTCCCGAAGGAAGGAGGAAGAAAAAAAAAAACACG
>JAPYZD010002492.1:0-15760 GCA_030522725.1 Ichneumoninae sp. B BG-2022a | reverse complement strand
TTCCTCTCTCTCTCTCTCTCTCTCTCTCTCTCTCTCTCTCCGCGTTCCCCCTCGACCGGCCACCTCCGCGACGGCCCAAGCCACCGACGTAAACAAGCCACCACGGCGAAAACCTCGTTCGTCCTCGATATTGCTCTCTTTTCGCTTCTGGTGGAGAGATTAAAAGAAATCATTTTTTTTTATGTAAGGAAAAAGATCGATACCGATTTTTCGAACTGTAGCTACAAGTGGACCTGCGTAAATGCACTCGCGAGAAACAGACACGCAGACACATGTGAGAAACTATATCGATAGGGTTCACGACACATATCTCGAGGATGGGCGAGGTGCGAGGCTTGTCGAATTGAACTTTGAATTTTCTAACTCCATTTTTGGGAACATATATATATATATATATATACGGGAATGATATAAAAGAAGAAAACAGGTGACATTAATCGAAATCTTCTTACTTTTTTTTGCTAATGGCATATTGAGGTCAAGTTTAGAGAAAATACCTAGAAGCATGAGCGTGCTTGGGCAACTCGAAAAACGTTTCGCAAATGGTTGATACGAAACATGATTTTTTTTTCGTTGATCTCTGGAAATAGTTGTTTTTTTTCGCTCGGAGATGAGAGAATGCAGTTCTCGCGGAGGTCGGCTTCCCGCGCGTTCTACAGAAGAAATAATTCCGTCGCGGACTCTCTTTACCTCGGAGCGCAACAGGGCTTTCTCGGGTGCACGCGGAGAGTGCATACAGCGAGAGACGGAGCGAAAAGGGTCCGCTAATGCGCGACCGACAACAATAACACGAGAGGAGAGAGAAAGATAGAGGGGCAGAGAGAGAAAGAGAGAAGCCATGAATGCGAGAGGCCTCGTGTGTTATGTTCTCCCGGTGTGTTTGCACATGCGCGGGAGCGATGAACTTGAGGTCTGCCGCTGCTGCAGTCCAACAGCATCAACCCGTTGCTTCTGCGACTTCGAGACTCTAGCGTGTTCCAGGAGGCACACGACGATGTTGGCATTGAGAAAACGAGATGGAAGATCGCAATCCTCCCTCCTCCCGGAATTCATTCTCAAGAACTCCGACTCTCTTTTATTTTTTGTCTCGGACAGAAATTTCAGTTTCTCGAGCCGTAAGGCCCTCACCCGACTACACTCACTCGTTACATTTGAGATGAAAATAATATCAATCATTTGTGACTTGACGTGACTTATGCGACTTGACGAAAATTTGATTTTTTTTAGATCGAATTCTGGTTAATTTTATACCTGTTTAATTATAGAAATACTTGGGAGGCAATGAACCTCGTGCAGTATCCGCGTCGAGAAAGGGTTGAGGGGCAGGAGGAGGGGGGAAGGATCACACATACTGGACGGCAGAGAGGAATATATATATATCTATCTGTTGATGTGGGATGGAATGGAGCTTCGCGGGTCGGCGGTCCGGTGGCGGCGAGGAAACAAGGAACACACGGAGGTCGCTCGGCTCTCGGACCGCTTGGCCGTCCAGAGGAGCCCGAAGACGGCATTCCACTGGTACCTGTCCTTAACTCTCTCTCGCGCGCGCGCACTCGCGAGCGCGCACACGCGAGTTCGCACAGCCTCCTCCTCCTCCTCCTCCTCCCTCTTCCTCTCGCAGTTCACGTTCACGACTATCGCACGCTGCCCTTCCCCCCCCCCCCTCTCTACCGAACCCACCCCCACCCGCTCGGGCGATCGGCCTACCCAAACCATAATACAGTATATACGATGTATATACACGCGAGCGAGCGAACTAGCAGCAGCATACGAGAACGTCTCGGGAATCTTTGGGGTTCTCAACCTCGCGCGGCCTTGAATACCCGTTAATTAGCGCGAT
Source organism: Ichneumoninae sp. B BG-2022a (assembly GCA_030522725.1). NCBI lineage: Eukaryota > Metazoa > Arthropoda > Insecta > Hymenoptera > Ichneumonidae > Ichneumoninae sp. B BG-2022a. The sequence continues at coordinate 13,920 of JAPYZD010002492.1, read as the reverse complement.
TTCGACCGGACTATATACAACGAGCGCACCCCGCTGTGCCTCGTGGGATAATTAAACTGACCACACCCAAAAATCGCACGATCTTCGAGTTACTCGCGAATGCTACACTATCTGATCGGGACACGATTAATCGGAGATTATAGTACAAAGCTATTTTTTTACCTGATAAAAAATATCTTATATGTGACAAAGAAATGGTTTGAACTCAATTTTCGTCCAATTACGACCAACCAGCCGATATGTGATTGATGTTTTTACGACGAAAAGTAGACTCAAAGTTACGTGGAAACTTAAATATCTTGGATGGGATTAATTATATCTAGATTTGGATAAATGGATACTGTTATTATAGTTGGTCAATATCGATGTTTAGATTGATATGAAGAATAAAACTTGAATTTCAATTAACTTTTTTTTTATTTTTTATAAATATTTATCAGACGTGTCATCTTGAAGGTTGAGCGTCACTGCGGACCCGAGAGCACAACGTGCCGAGAAATATGAATGCGCGGCGTCGAAAAATTCATTCATAATGATGTACGGAATACCTACTACAAATTTGATATACACAAGGCGTACGACGCGTACTGCTACACACACATCGGTGCCATTGCAATGTTCGCGACGTATATCTTGTTACGTTAAAGAAAAAAAAAGTATTGGAGCCATTCGCACATATACACAGGCTATAACTGTACCGTGTATATGTTGGAAAAAAAATGCTCGTGAGGGTGTTTGCTGCACGTTCGTGTCCGACAGAGCATTGTCGAGTTTCTGCGTCATCGCGACGCCAGTATACCAACGATTTCGGGGAACGAAGAAATAAAAAAAATAATGACTTCCTCCATCGTGCTTAGCTGTAACGTATAACCATGTGTAACCGCGTTCTAGAAACTATTATTTGCACCGTGTGACACACGGCGAATCGATTACTCACGACAATTAAGGGCGACGACATTTAAAAATAATTTAATTATCCCATCACGAATATAAACCCGCGATGCATCATGACATTCGGCACGAAGAGTGTCAAGGAGGATTAAAAAAAAAGTAGGAAGTGTTTTCTTTATATATCGAGTTATAAACTGAACCAATTAAATCCAGAATTTTATTATTCAAAAGACCAATAAAATGTATCTAAAACTTTACCAATAATGAAAAAAATGATTACCGCGTCGCTCAAAAAAAAAAAAAATTAACTAATTAACTTCTGAGGTAGTAAAAAAAATAATACGTACTCTTCCGAATCGCGTATCCATTCGTGTGCTGCCCATTGCCGCTGCGCATTTGTTTTCTCATTATTCTCCTCTGAAGTGTGTATTTATAATAAAGCCAACATACGTAATAGGTTTTTTTTTTGGTCACTGTATGCGAAAGAGGCTTTGAGTTTCCGAAGTATAGAGAAGAGGCTCGTGGCCACACCGCTCGTTGATTTAATGCGAGCACGTTGCCGGGGTCGGGATCCTCGCTCGGTTGAAGTTGAAGCGCACTGAGAACGGCCGAGTGAGCGCGAACGTGCAAGTGCGAGCGAGAAATGTTGAGCGGCGGCAGCAGCAACGCGGATAGTATGGGAACACACACGATCCCGGACACGTGTGTCTCGCTTCCTGCGTCGGACCGGAAGTCTCTATAGTACTATCGCGCACCGTAGTGTAGCGTGACCACGCTACAAGGGCCATTACTACCTCAATGGTATAAGAAATAGTCCAATTACCGGTTAGCCATAGAATAGCTTCTTCTTTTAAAAAAATAAAAAAAAAAATATATATATATGTATGCGTAAAAATCTACATATATATCTGCCCTATCACTTCTCTCATCAATCCACGCAGAACAGTAAAAGACATACTGAAAATTGTCACCAAATGTATTGAATTTGTGTTGCGGTGTAAAAAAAAACTCGAATATTTCACTTTCGTTTAATTGCGCTCGGTTAAATAATTTTTATCCGTGTGATTGGTTAGAAAAAAAACAACTATTTTCTTGGTTTTTTTTCCCCCCAGTGCATTTTACACTTTTATTCGACAGATTATCGCGACGATTACGCCGATCACTTGGCAGATAATGGTCACGAGCAGTTGTCACGAGGGCGCGGATAGTAGCGTAGTATTATAGTATTCATTGATCCCGAGTCGGGTAGGGTCGTACACTGTTGGCGGCGGCAGCGGCTGCCGGGTACGGGGATCGCGCCGCGGCACTTCCGGTCGCGTCGCGGCGTCATCGACCCACGTGTGCCCTCGGACGCGCCGCAGCACCAGCGGCCCGCAGCGGCTCGACGCGTTAGCGAGCGAAGTACAACGGCTCTCGGAACTCGCTGAAGCATCTTCGGCTCTTCTCAGCTCGACTCGTAGTCCGTATTTGCGAAACATTTTTTCTTTTTTTGACTCTCGATGAAAAAAATGGCACTCTTTTTTTAAAAAAAAATTATCCGTCGACGATAACAATCGGAAAGGCCTGCACCTGCACGCTTCCTACAAATTTCGTTCGTTTTATGTTTATTTCTCACTACCACGTAAATTTGCGCAAATTCGATGGAAGATAGTATAGATAAATATTTTTTTAATATCCTCGCATGGCCACGATATCACAACTTCGATCCACGATTTTCAAACAAATTTCTTTCCGCACTCAAACCGTTCCCGTAAATTGTCCGAGTCGTCGGGAGGATACACCGAGTGTTGTAACGCCCGATAAAATGTCCTTCTCTTTTTTTTCGTTATGAAATGCAAAAAAAGAAGTATACGTAACACGAGCGAGAGAGCACATCCGCACCGTGCCGCGGTCCGACCCACACTGGGAGAGATCGGCTCGCTCGGCGCTCAGGCAAGCCGGCCCCGCTGGTGTGCGCCGCGCGCGATACACTACCGCGCTGCCCTTCACGCACACGCCTCCGAGAGAGCTCTATCGTTCGTTCTCCAGCCGCTGCGAGTCCCACTCGTCGCTCTTCGTCCGTGTGTGCGCGCGTCTGTAACTTCGCACTCACATACACTGGACGAATGTGCGTCAGACATGCGTAAGTGCGCGTGAGATTCCGTTCGAGCTTGTATTTGCTCTTCGGGCACACGCACGCGCACTCACATATACATAATGTTAGGCATCGTAGTATTTCTTTTTTTTTTTTCTCTTTTCGTGCGTGCATCTGCGTTCGCATGTAAGTGAGAGAGGAACGCAGGGCGCCTGCGCGATGGCGGCAAACTCGGCGTCGCGACGCTGCGCTGTTCGACGACGTAGGAGAGACTCGCGACGAGGGATAGAGAGAGAGGCACGCAGAGCCACAGTGGGAAACGTGGTTGAGGAGCGCGCGGGCTCACGGGGGATAAAACAGACCCGTTACTTCTGAGAAGCGGGCCGGCGGCGAGCCGCCAAACAGACCTGCAACTACCCGGGTCCCGGTCTCCCCCCTCTCCCCGTCTCGTTCCGTCTCCCTCGCACTTGCTTCGAGCCACCGAGCTCCGCGAGCTCTCCTCTCGCCCGTTTACGTATGAATGTATGTTTGCGTACGACGCTGTTTCACTTTTGATGGTATGAGTGACGGCGTTATTGGCCCGGAATGTGTTAGTGCCCCGAGTGTACATTGCGCGCCGAGACGGAGCCGCGAGAGACCGAAAATACGGGGATCCTCGAACTCCAGAGAATCGGCTCTAACTGCGCCGAACGACGTCCCGACGATAACCAAAAAGCAGCTTCTTTTCTTTTTATTTTTACATTTTGCAATTTTTCGAACGATAGATCCTTCGATATTCGATGTTATGGATTTGGAAATACTTTAGATGGACATACGAACTGGGATGTTTAAGGTCCGAAATTACATCGTTTCAAACTTACAGTGCTTCCAATTGCACCCCTCGATTTGACTCTTTTACTTATTACCACCAAATATTAAATTGAACGATGCATCGGCCGTACGGTTGTGCATCGAAGAGTCAACTCTGGGCGAACTCTTCGCGGCTTCGTGGAAAAGCAAAAGAAAATTCTGACCGGAAGTGCCCGAGGATACTTGAGAAGGGTGTTTCTGCGAACCGGCCTCAGCAAGCATCTTGGGTGGGTTTTCTTTTTTTTCCAAGTTAAACTTCGATATTTCTGGCAGCAAATGCTGGAACGATTCGGGGAGACAGTATATTGTTTTTTTTTCTCTCTCGAAATCGAACGTGCGTCGGAGAATTCGTGAGGCACTGCCAGGCTCGTCAATGGCCCTGCGACCACCGTCCGTGAGGAACTGCAAGATTCATTAACGGTTCCTCGACACAAACTAATAACGCCCGAGAGCCCGGCGAGTGTCCTCTATACACGGTACAGTGTACACTCTCGGGTATTATAGTATAGCGTGCATTCCATCGTTTCTCGCGTGTGAACAACCGTAAGTCGTTTATATACTTGCAACACACGACGGGAGGTGGAGAACGAGCGCGTCTCCAATAGCGTGAGCCAACGAGAACGACAAGTCGGAGTGACGAGGAATATATATACACGATAAAGATAGTGATAAATAGAGTGAGAGGCTATTACATGGGGGGGGGGCAAGCAGGAGGACAATCATGTCGTGAATGACAGAGACGGAGAAACGCTTGATATGCTCGGTGGCTGGCAGACGGGCAGACCTTGTCTATCGTCATCCGCGAGCTACGCAAGGAACGCACGGGAGTTATTAAGGTCAGTGGCGTAGTGCACGACGCCAACGACGAAACCAAGACCGAGATCTCTATCGTCGCACCGAGGCCTCGACAGTCAAAGTTATCCGCGAAAGGAAAATTTTTATTCTCGACAAACAATCTTTGTAAATTTTTATTCTTACCGTTACGCAATTTTTCGGTCGATCGGTTGCTTCGTTTTTTTCATTTATTTTTTATACGTCTTTACTGAAAACAAATAATTCTATGTACGGCACGATAATATTACAGAAGAAATATGTTATTTTATTATATTATATACACGGCAAATTGTTCGGTATATCCAGCGGATGAATTTTGGTTTTTACTGCGGTAAGGGGGATTAAACACCAAGTGCTGAAAAAAGAAATCATTTTTTTAGCCGAGCCAGAGCTTTCGAGATGTAAAATTAATCGCCCGAAAAATAATATCACAGCGTTTTATGTTGATTCGGATTTCATGTGTCACGGCTGGTCGGGACGTTTCCGAGATGAAGAAAGCGTACGGGAGATCGTCGAGCTTGAAAAATAGTTGTTTGCAAGGCGTTTAACGTTTGTGTCTTTCTACTCGTGATTTTTGGTGCTCGATTACATGGCTGCGCGATCAAGAAGGTTATCTAATCGATCGCATACTTTCCCGACTTGGTGGTGCCACGGTGACGATCCACGACGACGACATCGTCACCGTATTCGTTGATACGCCAATGTCGCGGCGCACCTCTGTCCCACAATATGTGACATAGTCGGAGCGAGAAAGAGCGCGAGAGAGCGGCTGGCGGGATGGAATGCGCGCAGAGCGACATTCGTTCACCTTCGGTACGTGCTCGCGTACAAACATCACCGACTTGTCGCATATTTATCGATCGCCGGATCGATCCACGCTTACGCTTCCATCACGCGTAAGTCGTTTACACGGGTGAGGCTACGGAATCGACCACTAATACGTGGGTCACGATGAATTTTCATTCAAGTGGAAAATTACTATGCCGGCCTCGATGAAGAAACGACGGTCGTACTGTAGCTTAAAAACGGTCCGGAAAACAATGATATATAAATTCCTATTTTTTTTTTATAAAAAAATGTTTAGCTGCTGACATTAGCCAGTTATAGTTTCCGTCATTACACATTATTGTCTCGCGAAAAGGGTTAAAGAAGTTTTCTTTTTTTTTGCGCCCGATTATAGTTTGCAGCTAAAATATTTTTGTTCCGCCAAAGGGTCGAATAACGATAGAAAGTAAAATTTAAGAAATCGCCGGCAGTCCGGTCGCCGGCAGAAAGCATGTGACCCGGATTCCCATACATACCGGTTCTGAAACCACACTTCGAGTTACTTCTGGTATTATACCTATCACCTGACGCGTTATCGTCTCAAGTCGTTCAAGTCCACCGGAAGTCTCGTAGAACTCTCGAAACTTTTCCCCGTCCGGTTATAGACTTTCAGAAGTAACTTTGACTATTCCGAGAAGCCGAGTATTATTGTTGTGTGACAAAAGAGTCTCCGGTAGAGCCATCGCTACTCCGAGTCGACGTCGTCGTCTTCGCCGTCCGACTCGTTCACCGTAATTGTTATTTACACTTTATATCCCTCCGCCACCGTCAGTGTCAGCGTGTGTAACAGACTCGGGGAGCCAGCAGATGCATTCGAAGACGTTCACAACAGGAAATTCCTTGTCTTTCTCTTTATCTCTCGCCATCTCTTTCCCGCTCCATTTCTCCGTGATCCCTGCCTCCCTCGTACTACAAACGTTTTCTTCTTCTTTTTTTCTGTTTTTTTTTCTTTTCTAAATGTGTGCGTTCGTTCGTACGTGTTTTAACTCCGGCAGTCTCTCGTCACGGGTTTGCGGCCCCTCGACTCCAGCTTGAACCCTCTCTCGCTCCGTCTTTGCTCTCTCTCATTCTACAAACTGCAGCAGAAGCCGCGGCAAACGGGAATGCACAAATAGACACTGGCAGCCGCGACGAAGCGGCTGACTTGGTGAATGGACCGTCGAGTTCTCGCGAGCTCGACGGGTGAGGGGAGAAATAAAAAATAAAAAATAAAGACATTAAAAAATTGTCAATGAGACGAAGTTTTGTTGGGGCAATTATCGGCGCTGCATCGTTCCTGTCTAGTCTGTACTGTACACGATTTTAAACTTTTTTTTTTGTTTTTTTTTTTCATTTGTTCCCGGGCAAACCAGTCTATGTGAGTGGAATAAAAAAAATTATCTGCCTACGAAGTTGTTTTTGTAGTGGGCGGATGCTTAAGGTAATTCCTCTGCAGACTACTTGGATCGTTGTGTCACGTTTCGATAGTCGATCGATACACGACTGTGAGACGTGTCGCGCGATCGATCACGCTCGAGGCACTTCCTTTTTTTGTCTCTTAATTATCGTTATTTATTTATTTATTTTCGTATTCCTCACGACACTCCGAAATTATGGGCGGACGGACTATGCACCTCGAGGAGGCAATTAAGGGATTTTTGTAAACATAACAGGATCGTAAAAACGTACCGCGTGTAGTCGATGGAGTAGACACTGTATTAGCTCTCGGATATAGATTTTCGGGTAACTTTTTGCATATTATTATAACTTCTAATAATTGTAAATAATAATACATTATTATAATTATCAAAAATTTAGTTTATCATTGTATTCAATGAATTTTATTTCGCGAAGCCAAGTCCTATGTCGAGTTGTGCGCATTTTTTTATATGCATCTTTCGAAAAATGTCCGTACTTTCCCACATCGAGCTAATGAATAATCCACGCTAATCATGGCTGGAGCGTGGTTCGGTTGACTGCCCCCACGCAGCTCGACGCTGCACACACGTAGCGGTGTCCAAGGAGCGGCTGGGTAGTATCTATGCGGTAGCACGCGGTCGCACCGGTGAATGAACGGCGCCGCAGTGCGCCGTGGAAAAATGTCAATGAGCGTAATTATTATTGGCACGAGGCACCGTATACTCCACGCGACGGTGAGGGGGCGCTCGCGCGCTTGCGCTTTGACTCGAGGGCCTCGTGGAAAAAAAAACAAGCGAGAAGCGGAGGAGAAAAAAAGATATTAAAAAAGTATTTTTCCGGTGCGCAGAAACCCTGGCGCGTCGCGACAGCTTTGACGAGTCACTGACAGCATCAGTGCACGTTCCGGAACACTTTCTTTTTTATGAATGGTCATAATCGAAAATTATTTTTTTTTGCTTTCGGATTTGCATGGCGAATATCGAAGTGGAAGTAAAAGAGGATCCGCGACGTTAATAGTTTTTCGATTCGAGGACGGCAATTCTTTCCACTGTGCGTTTGTTACGTGTGTACGATGGTATATTTACCTCCGACACACAGACGCGCTAACACACGGGCACGAGGACGAGGAACCCTTTAAATCCCTACTCACACAGGTGCATCGAAGCAAGCACACGCGGCAGCAGTATTATGCACGAGAGAAAGTAATAAACGAGGAATTTCGTGCGCAGCAATGATAGCACGGATATGACTGTACGAGTTGAATACTCACAAGATTCCTGGCCCGGAGAATAACGCTTGGCGTAGAGATAAAAAAATATCCTGTCTGATATAATCATCGCTTACCTGCAACAGAAAGAAAAAGAAAAAACGTTACTTATGCATTCACATATTCATCAATGCTGGATCATGCAGACTAACTTTGTTTATAAATTTCCGGACTGAAACAACTTTGAACTTTGTTTTCCAAAGAAACTTTTTTTTTTTAAATATATTTTCATATTTTTCCATTCCACGATCGATAAACGATCGATCGTCGCTGAAACAACTTCGAGCACGCTCCAACAGCGTATCTCTCCTCGGCGGCTATCACGTGTCTCGGGCAACATCACAAAGTGTACGCAGCATGTATTCGCGGGGGCTCGCCGTAGTCGGCGAGAAAGAGAGAGAGCCCCCTGTGTGTTGCCGCTGCTGCGCTGCCGCTGTGCTCCGTACGTAGCCTATATTTATATTATGAATGCACTACGAACGTACGAGACGGGATACAACGGGTACGGTTGGCTCGCATTCATAAAGCACCGGACATGCAGGATGCGAACGAGCGAACGAGCTCTCTCGCCCTCGCGAGCTCTTCGGTCTTCGGCTCTCCTCCTTCCTCCACCTTCCTCTCTGTTTCTCTCTCCTCAACCGCGATCGCCTCCTCCAACCTACCCCCCTCCCCCCTCTTCTATCCTCTCGTTGCACACTCTCCAGCAGCACTCGGAGTCGCTCGAGTAAGCCCGTTCCGCTCATACCCAATCCGCCCACGTCCTTACTCCTCCTCCTCCTCCTCCTCTTATTCTGCTTCTTTTTTCGCTCGCTTCCTATTTCTCTTTTTATTTCATACTGTCGCAATCATTTTTTTTTGCTTTCTTCCTTCTTTTCCATCGCACACTGGTTCACCCTCGCGATGCCCCTGCACCGGCTCCGCACTTGCGATTATCCTTTTTTCTGTTTTCAACACCCGCCTGGCTAGCGCCAGTCAGCCGACGAGGACGAGCCAAGCCAGCCAGCGAGGCTCGAATGTACGCGAAGAGAAGGACGAAGAAGCGCGAGGAAGGAGAGGTGCCGAGACGACGAGTGGAAGAAGACGAAAACGAAGAAGAAGAAGAGGGCCCCGCGAGCCGCAACGAGGAGGCGCGCAAGCAAAAAGCTTCACCCCCCGATTCGAGTCGTCGGCTACTTCTGCCGGCGGCTTGTGCTGGTAGCGGAGAGCCGGGGTCAACGGACCGCCGGAAGTCGGGGATGCGGGACTCTCTTTCTCCTCTCGCTCGTTCGTTCACCGTTCTTCTCTGTCTCGTTCGCTCTTGATCGCGTTACCCGCACTACACACACACACGTACACGTTTGCTCGTATTATCTTTTTTAATTCATTCATCGATGTAAACAAAAAATAAAGGTTCGATCGCTCAAATTCAACGGAAGGCGGGAGACGGATTTAATATTTACTTGGGAAGTTAGCCTCTCGAGAGTCGAACCAAGTTTAACGGACGAACATTTGGATTCGAGTCTTTATTTATGGAGCAGAATTGAAAAAAAAAAAAAAATTGCGATTAAAAACGCCACAACTTTTAAACGACTCGACTAAGAACCGCGAAGTTTCGATGGCACTTTCAGTACCATTGTACGATAGCGCGATATATATCTTTTTAAACATTTTTTTCAATGAAATTTCTTTCACATATAAATTTCTAAAATCTCAAAATGTTTGGAAAACCTCGATGAAGCTAAAGATCGGGTGAATCGATATTTTGATCGGTGACGATGAGCCAAGAATATCTTTTCTACAGACGAACAGTCCGAACGTTACTGTTTTCTTTTATACTCGTTTAAATGCGCCGTGGAGTTCGAAGAGTGCAAACTATCGTTCGTTGCACCTACCAGTTGGATGGTATTGGTAAGAATTGCAGCAGAGTGTCAGGGGCGGTGGGGGGAGAAGGGGGGAGGAGGAGGAGGAGTGCGGTATGCAAGCGAGCACAGACTGCACATGCATCGGTGGTGCGTATCGATCTTATACTTTTTTGCGGGTTCTCCACGTCGTCGTCGCGATCGAGCCGGAGAGAGGCACCGTGCGAGAGAGGGACGGAGAGGCCCCGGAGTCTCCACTCTCGGCGTACGTGAGCCGAGACTCCTAAGGGTGTTGGTGTATGGGTGCGTGGGTTCTGTGGGTTCGTGCTCGGTGACGTCAGGCCGACGGGAACCGACACAACACACACACATACAGAAGCACACACACATGCATTCTTACTATCCCTCGTACGGCGTCTGGTAATTTTTCTACGTGTATGAATTTGACGTCTATGTGTGTGGGTGTGTGTTTATGTTTGTGTGTTAGAGAGTGAGCGCCTAGTACGCGCAAATGTCACACGGCCGGGGGCAAGTGAGGAACCCGCTCGCGAGCGCGCGCGCGGCCATGTGTGGGACCGGAAGTGTGAGTATCCGGCCAGACTCGTGTGGGCTTCACTATATACGCTGCTGCTCCGCTGCTGCTGCCGCTGCTACGACTCTCTCCCCTCGCGAGCAGCAACATTCTTTCTCTCTCTCCCACTTCTTCTTATTCGTCTCTCTTTCCCCTGTCTCGCGAGGCTTAGACCTACGCCTTGCGTATCTCTCTGTGCGCCGCACTCGGGGAAAGAGAGAGAGAAAGCTAATGCTATATATGCTAAGTTCAAACTATATAATATTTTTGTTTGGCATTTCTCTTCGGCAGGAGGATCTTCAAATAATTCCGGAAATTAAAAAATTATTTAAAAAAAGATGGGACAAAGCACAAAGTTGTCTGAACCAAAAACAAAAATTGCTTCAAATGTTCATTCACCTTTGAGACGTGAAAAAGTTGAGTTCGGACATCAAGATCATTTTCCGCCGTAAAGCTATCGAGATTGCGTTGATTTCAATTATTTAATTTTTTTCAAAGGAAATTAAAAGCTTTATTTCGCGAGTGAACTTTCCGCCGTTTTTGTCTTCGATGGAAGATGAAAGTAGGGAGGGATGTGAAAACGACGCCCGACAAGTGGTTCGGAGCGTTGTTCCTCTTCTACCTTTGCGCACGCGAGGATTCTCACTTGGTCCGGCGTGCGGTGTGTGTACGTATGCATATATATATATATACACACACATATATATAGCCAAGGGGTTGGAATCGATCGGCGTCCACGACGACGACGAGCGCGGCAGCCGCCGCGCCGCGGGCACTTTCTTCTAGGAAACGCCTGACCGCCACCACACCGATGTTGCTGCTGCTGCGAGACGCTGCTCTGCTCTGCTCTCTTCTGTATAGTCTTAGGCCGACCCGGGCCACCGCCGCCGCCACTCTTCGGGGCCGAGGAGCCTAGACGCGAGGAATTTGGCTGACGGCCAGCAGGCCCGACCGACGATTGAATTTTTGGCTCGAGGTCGATAGCCAGACTTTCGGAATCTTCCAGAACCCTAGTCTCCGGCCTAACTCGATTAACCGAGACGTTTAAAAAAAAATTTAAGAAGTCTGCGCAAATCGAACTGTCGCCCATTCGATGTTTTTTTTTAATTTCAATTTGATTTCAAAGTCATCACGCAGCTCGTATGTTGTTAGTTTAACGAAGCGGAAGAAAAAATGTAAAAAAAAATAAAACTGCTATACTATTTGTACTACGAAGCCTCCCGATGTATTATTTTCCTCAACCGGTGGGCGCTGCTCACGAGACTCGTCCGCGTCCATTCATGTTTGTCGCTGCACGACTTTGACTCGTAAATGACGTGGAGCGAGTACCGAGAGAGAGAGAGAGAGAGAGAGAGAGAGAGAGAGAGAGAGAGAGAGAGAGAGTAGCGCGAGAGGAAGAGAGAGATGAAAATAGGACGCCTACAGTTTGCCGGAGACGAATGAAACTTTATATCTAACAGCCAAGAAACAGAAGGGTGCAAACCGTACCCTTTAGCACGGGAGTTACGCCGTTCCGTCTCTCATCAGCCGAGGCACGTATACGCGTCTATATACATATATACAGGCACGAACGAGCGAGATAGCGAATATCCCAATATCCGATCGAATCGATCGTGCATAGATAAATAAATGCATACGTAAGTCGTCTCGAGCTTCTCTTCTCGTTCTCTCCGTCACAAATTTTTTTCCCACCTACAAAACGACGCCGCACAGTTCCCTCTCCATCTCTCCATTCTCTATCTGTGTCCTCGGGGTCTCGATCGCGCGGCGACTCGTCGATCGCCGACCGAATCGGGGGCTCCCCCCCTCTCGCCCCTCTCCTCCCTCCGATTCCCATTCAAGAATCTAATTTATATTGAAGAATTCCGACGTCGAAACGCTGGGGCGCGAGGCCTCCTCTCCCTCTACCCGGGGATCGCGAAGGCGTCGATCTTTGAGGCGCCGCCGTTTAAGATGCATTATGCTAGCGGGTGGCCGACAATAGGCGAAGAAGTGAGGTAGAGGGAGAGAGGAAGAAAAAAAAAAGAAAAACGGAACACAGGCGAAGCCCCAGGAACGATATGGCAAGGAGTATAGAAAAGAAGAGGAGGAGGAATGGGGGTGGGAAGGGAGGTGGAGAAGAGCGAGAAGTTACCGAGAACTGGTCTTCGGAGCCAATATGATAATTGGGCATGGAGAAACGTTGTGAACATAGCACCTTGTAGGCCTCACCGGTGGCTATTGTTGCCTCCCGCTGTTCCGACACTCCGGCCCCAATGAAAGGAGATAGACGGAGAGAGATGGAGGTATATAAAAAAAAAAAAGAAGAAAAGTGCCGAGGAGAAGCCGAGAATGCGCCGACTTTGAGCGCGAAAACCTCAAAGGCTTCACAAAACGAGCTTCAAAAGTTATATATTATATGTATATGTTTCTTTTTTCGCGAGACGACAACACCCTTGATCTATATTTCTTCGGGGTTTCGATGTTCGCGACTGCAGATTTTTTTCAAATCCGTTTAGCAAATTTTACGCTCATAGTAAGTTTAGTTTCACGGGCGTAAGAATTGTCGCTGCAAAGAACATGCGAGAAAATAGTACATTACTCCACGAGGGCGAAAAACGTTTTTCTAACGAGTGTGAGTTTGCAGCACGAGCCTTCGGTTCGTGCACCTAGAAAAGTAATTTATTTGTTGGCTACCGTTCATTTGGTTTAAGTAAAATATTTATTTGATTTAAATAAATATTTATTTCATTAAAATAACTATGTACTTAATGTAAATAAATATTTATTTAAATCAAATAAATATTTTCCTTAAACCAAATAAACAGTGGCCGTCAAATAAATTATTTTTCTGGGTGTGCTGTAATCACACGAGTTAGAAAAAGTATTTCGCACGAGGGATGTACGAATTTTTTCATCACAAGGTGCGAAAATGGCGATTTTACGCACGCAAAGCGGGCGGAAAAGTGGCCATTTCCGCACCGAGTGATGAAATTGTATTTTATGCAAGTATACCACATATAGTGCATAGCATAGTATATTTTCAAATCCGATAGAACTATCGAAAAAGAAAAGAAAAAAAGAAGACTGAGCTTCATCTTGCAAGGACGACGAGTATGTTTCATTAAGAAATTTCTGAGCAGCGTTCATTACGCTATCGCAATGCCTTGCGTAATTGTCATCCATTTAATATCCCGGTAAAACTTCCATTGGAACATTCTAAAATAAAAATAAAAAAAGACACTTGCGCCGTCCTTGCTCTTTGATTCTATCGCGATGTCCTCGTCTCTACCCGGATCGTTTGCAACATCGCTGCGATGTCGCGATGTACGCGGTGGGTAAACGTCGATGCTCCCGCGGCAGTTAAGAGTTCGTTTGCTTTCTGGCGCGAGTG
>JAPYZD010002491.1:0-15760 GCA_030522725.1 Ichneumoninae sp. B BG-2022a | reverse complement strand
ATCTCAAGGATGCTGCCCCGGTGTCAAAGCGATATTGAGGCCGGTGTAGCGTGGGAGATGGGCTATCTCAAGGGATTTGTCGAAAGTGTCAGAGCGATATTGAGGCGTTTCGAGTAGGTAGATTATTGGAGAATGGTAAGGAATGAAATGATGATTTTCTCCGCGGTGCGCGGGCTTATGTAGGGAGTCCCGTGCGCTTGTGACATAGGTGGATCGTCAGGGGGAACACCTGGCCGTGTGGGGGAACGCGCTATTGCTGCCGTCGTGGCAGTTCGCGGATCTATTTGCCGAGTCGATTCCTTCTTTACCGACGAGGTTATCGACGATCGCGTAATACGGAGCGGATCGTTTGTCCCGTTACAACATACATACAATATGTACAAGATAGATGTACGTTACACTAATTTCACCGGTAGACTTGCAGCGAATTACGGCATCGAATTAAACTATTTCAACCTTGATCGAGCGACGGCATGTTCGATTTTTAAATAGCTTATGGGCTTGCAGCATCAGACCGTCTTTAGTGTCCGGCTTGAGATTCTTGCTTCCAGACAGAACCCTTGAACCGATTTTCAAGTACTGAACAATAGTACTCGACACGTATTTGCTTACAATCTGCTTCAATAATTCCTGTGTGTGATTACATTGTTCAAAGGTGAAATAGTCTTTTTTGATCAGATCTTCAACGATTACTTTTTCGAACCCTTCGATGTGGGCAAACCGCGATATGTAGTAGGGCATAATACCGGCTACTCTACTCAGCGCATCATCCAATCGACTATGCCCGGTAGCTATATCGAGACCGAATACGTTATCCCGACAAGTTTGACACGTCTTAACGAACCGTTGAATGCTATCTTTGAAGACTTTTATGTCAATCTGAAAATCGGTGTGAGGAATGATAGCTAAACCGGTAGAAGATCGCGGCAGTATTAACTCTTTCTCTACAGCCGGAGCTGTTAGCAGATTTTCCAAGTCCAGTACAAAGCTGGATGATTCGTCCGATTCACAGATAAAACGGGCGTTATTCTATGAGAAATTTTGCATTAATAATGTTTTGTAGTAAGCGTGAAAACTTGCGCAATTCGGTTTCGTGTCTCGCATTCCGTGTTGTTTGATCTGACCAAAAAAATTTAACATCTTTTGTCAATAGATTGTTGCGCACGCATTTTAATAAATGGGGAGGGTCATAAAGTGGGACGATTTTTTTACCATCGATGACTATGATGTCGTCGCGCAAAGTCTCGCCTTGATGAAATGATTCGCGTTTGCTGCTTTCTATTAGGGATTTTATGGCTCTCACATTAGTTGCACCTTGATCGCAAATAGAAGATACAACCGTGAGCCCGAACTTCGCTGCCTCCCTAACAATGTCTTTGTACGTTCGAACGATTTCCTCCCACTTTATTGTCGAATGGCAAAAGTAGTATAGAATTGGTTGCTTCCAAGTGCCTTTTACTCCTTTTAACATCTACACCGTCGCGTGGTTGGCTATTTGCGGCTGTCGTTCGTCTCCATTGTCGACTAAGCCATCAATCGACCCTGTACTTGGGTTGTATTGCAACGTGGGATCGAGAGATGTTTCGTCGAAAAGCAAAACGCAGTAATGTGATTTATCATCGTCTAACCTCTTTACTTTTTCGCTGGTAGCTTCGAATAAAAACCTACAAAAACCGGGTCGAATCGGAATTAACTTCACAAGTTTACGCAAAGTGGGTACGCTAGGCAGAGAGAATATTCCTTGCATAAAATTGTATGCCCTGCCGCTTCTTTTGTACAAAGCTAAAGCAAACACTTTATCCCGCATAGTATATTGCCTATTATATTTGTCTCGCTTCACGTTTCTGAAGTAAAACATGAGGAAGTTCTTGCTCGTCTCGGGCATGTCGTCGAGAAGTTTTGAGGATCCGTGGCGCAACAGTTTTTCGGCACGCTTTAACTTTTCAGCCACAGATAACTTCGCTTTTTGAGTTTCTCTCGACCTTTTCCGGAGACGTGCAATAGCATTATACAGCTTCTTATCGGTTGGTGATAAGTTGGTTTTTCTCGACAAATTGAAGTAGAAAAGTGGTGTCGCTATGAAAAAAGGTGAGAAATGTTATAAAAATAAACAACAAATTGGAGATGTATTCATTCATCATAATTGAAGCAGCATAAATGCGTTGTCACTGTTCATTGATAATCGATGTTAACTTAGTTGAGATTGACATATTAAAAAAGAATCGGCCGGAAGTCAAATCATCTATTTTTTATAACAAAAAGAACAGTGATATCTCATTTAAGCTCCATAAAAATGAAAGAAAGTTTACATGACCTTGATAAATTGGTCGCATACAATTACATTACGTGATTAAAAAATCGCTGCAATCGTTGCAACCGGTGCGCTTTTTCGTCAGCGTCATTTGGTCTATACCGTTGAATTCTTCGTCGTTGCAATTACATCACGCGATAAAAATATCGCTGTAATTGTTGCATTCGATGCATGGTCTTCGATGCGCTTGTTCGGAAGAACAGTGGGTTTTTTTTTGTAGATATAGATGAGTCGGGCGTCCCTCTTCGTATGTGTGCTGGATATACAACGGCGAGCGTTTAAACGCTTTAAGTATTGCAGGCTCCATATGTGTATTGTATTTACATATGATTTAATCTGATATAAAATATTTGTAGTAAAAAAGTTTAGCTATAATACCATCGTTTTCTTCTGTCCGCAGGTTAGTTCGCCGAATTTTTTTTGCAAAAGACCTCATCGAATCATCTTTCGTTTCTCTCTCACGTTTCGAATCGGAAGTTGTCAAACAAAATATAAATATGAAAATTGAATATTGCATATAAACTTTAAGTCGCTATCAAATTTTGTGACCTGTGTATGGACTGATGAAAATTAAAAGAACATCATAAAATACTTACGGTTGTCTAATATCGTCTCTGAGACTTTAGACGTACTCTCCGATAGTTCAATAAGGCCAGTCTGCGTTCGATGCAAGTTTTCTCCTAAAGTTTCGTCAGCATTCTCTCTCTGTTCCTCTTCGACTAATGAGAAATGCAAAACGGATGAATCTTCCATCAAGCTATTGGTTTTGGAGAGTTGTGGGTCTCCGTTGTTGTTCATGTCTATGAGTTCATTCGATGGGTCTTTCTCCTTATCACTGCCAAACTCATATGTAGACACATCAATTTTTTCTGTGAATCAGCAGAATATTATTACTTGATACTTATTGTGGAAAGTAACGAAGAATCATTCAAACATTACAATAAATTTATTTACATCCATACCTGGTAAACATTGCGTAGGTATCGCTGACGAACTGAGCTTCTTCGACAGTATGTATTTAGGTTCAAAGTGCCGAATACATATTGTTCGATTCCTCAGGTTGTGTGGAGACAAGCTCAGTAATGTTTTATTTCCGGAAGCAGCTAACCACGTTGGAAACCGGATCTTGTCAACACTGGCTTGAGGGAATTTGAAAGTCTGCGCTGCCCCTGAACTGCGTCCTTGCACATAGCACTTCTTCGGCATGGTGAATGCTAAGAAAAATAATCAAACATTGCATTTCACACTCTGAATTGTTCGCAGTCACGTATAATTATATATAATATCACGATTGTTTAAAAAACCAAACAAATGAGAACTGTAACATAACCTCATTTTCAAGTTTGTTATAAAACAAATATTTATTTACTTACGTGTGTTTGTAACGCCTACATAGCAATGCCAAGACGTAGATATGTGAATATACTATCGATCTACCTACTTCTGAACTTCTTCAAACTGCAATTGACATAATATTCGGAAATTGAAAAACAAAACGCGCAACACAATAAACTTCACTTGCATGACGCTTCTAAAAAATGGCCGAGTCGAGCCGCGAAAGCGAGAGTAGAGGGAACAGGAATAGTGCGGGAGTGAGACAGAGTGTGCCCAGCAGCGCTCCAAGAGGACGGGCGCGGCGTAACTCAAAGCTGACGGGTCCCATTTACGCTTTTCCCCCCTGGGCCGGAGGCCCATCGGGATCTGACGAGCTCTGGCGAACTCATGAGATCGCGACTCAGCGTTACCCCCACCATATGCGGTATGCACTCGGGGCGACGCGACATGGCGGCGACCTAGCGCAACCTCGACTCAAGGATGAAATGGGCTGAACGCAGCCAGCAACGAAGAGTGGACGTCACCTTTTTTGACGTTGTCGAAGGGACTCTTGAGACTTCAATCCATTTTGATGTTGCGTCGACTACGATCAGGAATACTTGTCCTCGAAAGGGTCCGGCAAAGTCGATATGAAACCGCGTCCATGGATTTTCCGGGATTTCCCAATTTTCTACTGGAGGTCGGGGCGGGTTGTTTCTCACCTCTTGGCATTTGTCGCAGTTGCTGATCATGATCTCGATTTCCTCGTCAATCCCGGGCCACCACGCGTACGATCGTGCATATGCCTTTGTTGCCACTATACCGCAGTGATTGAGGTGTAGATATTTCAGGGTTCCGCGTTGCAATTTCTTTGGTACAACCACCTTTTCCCCTCGCACAATGCAGCCTTCTTGAGTCGCCAGTTCGTTCCGCTTCGTCCAGAAGTTCTTTATCGTTGGTGGGATATTCTTTGGCTATCCTTCTTTGATGTAGGTTTTCACCTTTTTCAGGATTTCATCCTTTTTTGTCTCCTCTCTGATGTCTTCAACCGATATGAGATTTCTTGACGTTCCTTCCAGCATGAGAACGTTCGCGATTTCTTCGTCTTCCGTGGCCTTTTCTGGAAATGGAAACCTTGATAACATATCAGCATTTCCGTGTTTTTTTCCAGGTCGATGAATTAATTCGTAATCGTAGGCGGACATTGTTATCTTGTATCGTTCGAGTTTTGGGAAAAGTCGTTGCGTGTTTTTACTATTTTTCTTGAAAATGCCAAGCAGAGGCTGGTGGTCCGTGATCAGTTTGAATTTTCTTCCTGCCAAATATTGATGGAAATGTTCGGTTGCCTTGATCAGTGCCAACGCCTCGCGTTCAATTTGTGAATAGTTTCTTTGTGTTTTAGTTAGAGTCTTTGAACTATATTCGATTACCTTTTCCGATTTGTCGGGCATTTCATGAGCAAGAACTGCTCCAATCCCGATGCGCGAGGCGTCTGCTGAGACAACTAGAGGTAGTTTGTCGTCATAATGGATCAAAAAACTTCGGATCCCATTAGTTTTCTTTTCAAGTCTTCGAAAGCCTTGTGCTCTGCGTCTCCCCAGTTCCACTTTTTTCCATCGTCCAATAACCGGTGCAGAGGTTCAGCGGTTTTCGCGCGATTTTTTAAAAACCTTGCGTAGAAGTTTATTCCTCCGAGGAAAATTTGCAACTCCTTTTTGTCTTTTGGCGCTGGAATCTGTTCGATTGCCTTTAATTTCTCTTTCATCGGTGTGATTCCTTTCGCGGAGATAGTGTGTCCCAGGAATTCCATGGTCTCCACACCGAAAATAGATTTTTCCGTGTTAATCTTTGAGTTTGCCTCGTGCAATCGTTTTAACACTTCTTTTACTCGTGCGTCGTGTTCTTCTCTGATTCGTCCTTGAATTTTTGTTGTCTATATAAATTTGTACTCCAGGTATACCTTGTAGAATCTTTGTCATGTAGTGTTGAAAAATTCTTGGTGCAGCCGATAACCCATCGAGTACTCTGATGACCCTGAAGAGGCCGATTGGCGTGCTTATCGTAAGAATTTCCGAGGTTTTTTCATCAACGCGCAGCTGTTTGTACGCGTTTTGTAGATCTATTTGTGAAAAAATTTTTCCTCCATTGAGCGTTGCGAACGCTTCTGAGACAGTGGGAATAGGATATTCCGAGTCTTTGATTTGCGAATTTACCGTGTCTTTATAGTCTCCGACTACTCTGATTTTTCCATTTGCCTTTTTTACGAAGTGTGCAGGAGTGGCCCTGTCTGACTGCATCACGGGAATGAGCATCCCCTGATTTTCCATACATTTTAGCGCTTCGCTGGTAGCTTCTTGTAATGCATATGGAAAGCGTCTCGCTTTAATGAATTTCGGCTGTGCTCCTTCTCTTAGTTGTATACTAATCGGAGTCCCACGATGGCTTTCTAGTTTCGATGATGCTAAGAGCGGAAATTCGTTAACCATTTTTCTATAATCTGTTTCAATTTTTTCTACGTTTTGAATTCCCATAATTTTTATTCCCAGGTCTTTAAAGCAGTCTCTTCCAAGTAAATTTGGCCCGCTCGTCTCCTGCAAAATAGTTACTGGCAGTTTTGCTTCGTGTTTGCCGTATTTTACCGAGACTTTCGTCGAACCCAGGACGTTCAATCGTTTTTTTCCGTACGCGAAAAGTTTAACATTCTTTTTTGACCACTTGGGTTCGTGTTTCGGCCAAATTTTATCATATGTTTTTCGATTTATTAGAGATACGTGTGCGCCGTTGTCTACCTCGAACGTGCAGGGTATCGTGTTTATTTCGTCCGTGACGTTATAGTTATCATTGTTCTCGCTCACGCTTGCTCGGTTTACGATCGCGTTGGCATAACTATCGCTATCCTCTTCTAGTGGGCTGTCTTCGTCTGACGAGACGTCCTCTACTCGATGAGTACGGGATGGATTTGTCTTCGAGCTCGACGTTTGCTGTTTACCTTTACACATTCTGCTCAGATGCCCTGTTTTCGAGCACGCGCCGCATTTTTCTTTTTTGAAAAAACACGTATCAGCAGTGTGATTTTTATAGCCGCATCTGTAGCACCCTTTTCCACGATTACCTTTACTCTCGTATTTTTTCTTTTGACTCCCGATTTTATTTATTAAATTTGCCTCTCTCTGTCGGATTAATTTTTGTTGATCGGCAGTCGATTCTACGTTGCGAGCGATTTCTAAAGCTTTACTCAACATGAGTCCGTCTGGATTTGTGTCTGTATCTACTTCCTCGTGCCTTCGGCACAAATATCTTTGTAGCTCTCGTCTTTAATACCCGCTACAAATCGGTCGCGAAGCATTATTTCCAACGGTAATTTTTCTGTCGGACCACCGAATTCACAGTCTTGGGCGAGTTTTCTTAACTCGCGGACGAAATCTTGTAATGATTCGCCTTCTAATTGATCGCGTTTGTGAAATTGAACTCTATTCAATAAAACGTTTGAAGATTTACCGAAATGTTCCTTGCATTTTTTTACAATACCGGTATACGTCACCTCCTTCGGCGTTTTCGGAAGACAGAACGATTTTATTATAGGATATGTTTTTACCCCCATGGCAGTAAGGAGAGTAGATCGCTTTTTACTTTCGTCGGTGATGCTGTTGGCTTCTAGGTAGAACTCGAACTGATCGATATAATCCTCCCATAACTGATTTTCTGGATCGAAATCCACCAGTTTGCCAATCGCTCTCGCCATTTCCTCTTCCTCGTGTCCTTCAGAGTCGCCACTATGACTACTTTCACTGTTTTCTATTTTCTGTTCTTTTATATAGTCACAAAGTAACTTTCTCACGGTGTCTATATTCGCGTTCTCTGGAAACGGCACATTTAGTTTCGCACATATTTCCAGCAATTCAGATTTATTTCGATCTATTATCCATCCGGTTTTCTTTTTACTTATTAAACGTTCTATCTCCGGCCAATCTGATATTACACTCATTTAGTGCACGCGTGAATTTATTTTCCTCGTCGCCAATGTTACGTATGGAAAGAAGAGTGGACACGGTATTCTGATTAGAACGGCATATATTTCGGAGAGGTGTTTACATTGTCTCTCCCGAGACGAGACTGAGGCTCGAGCTCGGACGAGGCTGACTGCTAAGCGCAGTCCGTGTATATAGCACCTTGATAATGTTTGCCTTACGAGTTCAATGCTTATGATAGCTGTCTCTGAAATGTACTCTCTGGAGATGATAAGGTCGAAGAGAACGGAATTAACATTTAACGGAAATAACAGAATGGCAAGATAGCTTGCGATCTGGCAATCCGTGGTGTTGGGTGATCGCTAGTCCAATCACCGACGGCCTTCCAATGGAAACGTGAACGGGACCAGTTCGCCCTATAATCTCGATCAATCGTACGTCGAGGATTCCACTCGAGCTTATGTGCTATCCCAGAGACTCACCGTAAGGCTTCCGACAGATATACCGGGTGGCGCGTTATCTCGGCCCTGAACCACGGTATCTGCCACCCTTATTGCAACGTAAACCGCTAATTCGAAACCCAAAAAAAGATAAATATAAGTTAACGGTAACCATAACGATAATTAATTCGGGAAGACTATTTCATCCTAGCGGTAACATTGATCTGAGAACTCTAAATATAAATAATGTTATGTCGATAGTCGCGTCATCGACAGTCCTTTGTGAATTTGATATTCTAAAAATGGTCGGAACGACCCTGGGACGGGATACTAAAAAAAATCACGTCACAAGACACATTGTATTCTTTTAGCATTCTTGGCAACGGATAATGAATCTGTTCAAAGTAAGGGAAGTTTACTATTCTCGTGATGTCGAAGTCTGATTTATCTTTCTGACTGTTTGTTTTCTTTAGAATGAGTCTTTTTCTTTTGTTAATTGTGTTTTGGATTAAGTTTGTTGGGTAGCAGGTTAATTTCAGTGTTTTCTTTATGAGCTCTATGTTGTCATTCCAGAATGTTGGGTCTGATAGTTTTAGTGCTCTGTCTACTAGTGTATTAATGATTCCGATTTTTCGTTGGATTGGGTGACTAAAAAAGAAGTTGATGAATTGTCCAGACCACGTTGGTTTCCTGTACCAATTTGTTGTGATCTTTCCATTTTCTCTAATTAATTTCATGTTGAGGAAAGGAATGCTGTTCCGTTTTTCTTTTTCCACCGTGAATTGTAACTTCTGGTCATGAGAGTTGCAAATTCTAAGTGTGTCGTCTATTTTGTCTGCTGGGATAGCCATGATCACGTCATCTACTCTTGTATAATGGTATGTCAAAATGGAGTTGTTCCAAGCAATGTTCTTCTAGATCTATCATGACGATGTTTGAAAGTATCGGTGCTAGAGGTGAACCCATTGGTAATCCGGATATTTATTTATATATTATGTTGTTAAATGTGAAGTAGTGGATGACATTATCAATTCTATTGCTTTCTTTATTACATCGACGAGTTTATAATTTTTAAAAAACTTTCTACGTTTTTCTAGACTGTTTAATACTAATTTTATAGGTACGTTAGTTTACAATGAAACTATATCAAACGAGACTAGAACGTAATTGTCAGGTAGTGTCAGTTCCGAGACAAAGTCTTTAAGTGTAAAACCGTCTTTTGTGTCTGATGTTGGAGTCGGTAAGTGTTTTGTGATGAGTTTCTGTAGGTAATCTGCTATTTTGTGGGTTGGGAAATGTATGGATGAGTCTATTGGTCTGAGTGGATAGTTTACTTTATGTATTTTCGGGAGTGTGTATAACCTGGCTAAGTTGCAGTTTTCTGGTTTCAGATATTTGAATGTTGTTTCATTGACGATTAAGTTGTTTTTTCATTTCCCTAATAGAATCGCTATTGCTTTTTGTGTTGCATTGATTTGGTTTTTTCTATTTTCTTGAACTCCCAACTTTTCTCGAACTCCCAAAGATCGTTCTTGGCCACCAACGGCGTGTCTCTCGACCGTTTTTATTGCTTGATAGGGCGCCAGCCGATTACCTGCTTAATCGGCACGGTCGGTACCGATGTCCTAGGAAAAAACACGCGCTCTCACTGCTCCGGCAGCTGCAGCTAGGCGAGGGTAGAGAGGTGAGGGCGGTGAAAATTTGCACCCAAAAACCGAACACCAAAACACTACATAAATCGCTTGAAAATGTCCGGCCGAAGCCACTCGATTTATTATAGTCACCACAACAAACCCGCGTACAAAATTCGTCCCTACTAGATTCGCCCCAGCTACTCAGTTCACCGGTTTGAATATTCTACGCGTTACAAAAAAATACTGGCCCGATAAAAGAAAGAAAAATAATAAAAGGTTAAATAATAAAAAGATAGTGCCTCAATAAATTCGGAAAAATAAAAGAAATCATATGAACAGAAATAATGAGAAAAAAAATTAGAAAACGATACCAAGAAAAAGTTTAAGAGAAGGATAACGGGCCAGGCCTAATTCCCCTACTAATTGTAATTATCGGTCGGACTGTACCGCTCGTCCGATCGTCGCCGTCGCGCGAAGAATGATGTTCCGCCACGCACACTCACACACAATCCCGGTGTGCAGGCGAACGCTTTCGGAACGGTACCTGACGAAAATTCGGAAAAACGCAACGAAATAAACCACGAACAATGAACAAATTTCCAGCGGCGGCTTCGAGACCCGTGTCTGTTCTTATCGCGATGCTTTTTCGACGTCCTCGGCCGCGAAGAAAAGCCTACGTTTATTAGCCCGCGCGAGCTCGAAACCCGCACGCCGCGAAGCACACGCACACACTCTCCTCCGTTCTACACAAATTTCGCGGAGGCGATCTCTCCGATGTTACGGTACCGGTACGGCGAGAGGCCGTCGAATTCCCGGCACTTATGATCCCCGAAATTCGGCCAAAAGAAAGATAGAAAATTCCCCAAGACAGATCAGACAAGAAAAATAAATGTTCGACGGAAACATAAGCATGAGTTTCGCCCGGGACGGAACTCCACGCCGCGATCGAGTCGCGGGCACGCTCGATATAATGCGCGCAAACCGATGATAGACCGCGTGTCCGACAATTTACACCAGAATCAAAAGTTTTACCGCAAAAGATGGAAAGAAACAGATCCGGAAAACTCCTTGCCGGTACCGATTATTCCTCCGTTCTTCCAAGGTAACCGGGTCAAGAAATGGTCCGTCGAACGGCTCGGTACGAATGATTCTCCGCCTCGATAATCCCCACGAAATTGTCGGTTGCACCAGATCGCACGGCGAGCACACGCAACTTTTCACCATCGCTTCACAGAAGAGAGTCCCGACATAATTTTCGGAGTCGTGCTCGCCGCCTCGCTCGCGTTCTCTCTCGCTCCCCACTTTTCCCGATTTCTATCCGGTGTCCGGTACCTGGTGCCTCTCCCAACAATGCCTACCTCGCGTAACTAATTTGACGCGCGCGACCTATATTCGAATACGATGCTTATCGGCTATATGGGTCGCGCATCGAAGCTCGGTGTCTTCCGTCGGATCGGCGTTGCCGCTGGTACCCATTGACTGCATCCGTCAGGCTGCGACTCACGGAAATCCTGCGCCCAAGACAGTGCAGCGTTAAAGCCATGCCGTCAACAGTCCGTAGCAATGGTCAGCTCCGCTCCAGATGGTCCGGAAAAATAATAAGAAATAAATTCCTGAGGAATTAGTCTCTCGTTTCTACAATAATTTTCGCCCGTGAGATCGCCTGAGACTCTTAGCGACACGATAGGCCCCGTGTGCTCGCCCAAAACTCGTAGTTCACGAGGATCTGGGATGCGACCGAAAAATACCGCGTCACAGTTGATTCATCTTCTAGCAGTTTCATAGTTTTTTCTGTGTATTCTTTTTTGTACTTAATGACCGTACTATCAGCCCTGGTCAGCCTTTATCAGCTCTGGTTATGATCAGAGTTGGGCAAACTACCAAAAAGTTCTTCAAGTACAAAGTACAAAGTACCGGAAGTACTTGAAGTACCAAGTACTTTTTGTACTTCCAGTATTTCGCAAGTACTTTTCAAGCACTCACTCTTTACACGTAAGAAGAGCCTATTAAAATGACTTTTTTACAAATTTTCATCCGGTCAGACGTCCGTGTCATGGTATTTTTTCGCAACGAATCAACCAACGCAGTTAAAATTTGCTACGTAGTTTGGTTGTATCGTTGACAAACAGCCTGGAGAGTCTGAAACCAATTAAACAAATATAGGTTTATGATTATAAACATTATAGCTAAAAACAAAAAAAAAATACCTTTTATGAATCTTTTAGTTGGTCGGACGTCCGTGTCATGCTTCATCTTCAATACGGATGAACGAATTTCACTGTACCTGGCGGCATTACTTTCTGAATACTATTAACATGAAGCCCTGAAAATTTGAAACCATTTAAAAGATTAATAACAATGTTATAGACAAATTAAGTATAAATTACTCTAAAATATCTCCTTTTTAGTTTCAAAGTTTGCGCATCGCACATCCGTGTCATGCTCAATCTTCAAAACTTGCGAACCAATTCACATCTCTTTCACAGTCTTCATTCGTTATGACCTTACCATGGAGCCCACCAAATTTGGACCCATTTAGATATCTGTAAATAATATTTTGCAAAAATTTATTACAATTATCTATTTGGGAGGTTATGTGTCATAATATTTTTCGACTTTAAAATAAGTAAAACATAAATACAATAAAGGTCTGGATGACACGAGTGACAAAAATAGATGGATATCCTATTATACAATTATATTCTGTGATGATTATAATTTTTTTAACACTTTTAAACGTTTTAACGTAATTGTTTTTTTCACAAAAATCATCGTACACTTTACACATATCACATAAAAAAATTTTATAAAAATTCCACTTTACACACTTAGAGATCTCCACGATAATTCACAAATAATTCTTTTTTATCACTCACGAACAATAATTATTAAAATATGCCAACCAAGACACTCGCAATTATAGCTGTCAAAATATAAACTTTTTCTTCGGGGCGGCGCTGGCGTCCGTCTCACACGCGAGGGACCGGCTAGATCCTCGTGCGTGAGACCGTCGCCAGCGCCGCCCCGAAGTGATCAAGGCCCGCGCGCAATCAATAGAGGAGAGCGGGGCAAAATGGCATGGCGGGGCAAAATGGGATAATGGGACAAAACGCAATTTTCCAATAATTTTTGGATGGCGGCGATGATGGTCCGTGGGGCAAAACGGGTTTAAAAATCCAGATGTATCGTTAGCACAAAATGGGGCATCCTAAAATGATTGGAAAATTGCGTTTTGCCCTCACTGTCCCGTTTTACTCCACTGTCCCATTGTACCCCGCCCTTCCCTACTTGGATGGGCGACCGGTTAGCCGCGCGAAGCGCGCCGTGCGAACAGCTCGTGCGCGTTCGCGTTCAAATCCGTGAGTGTCTTAAAAATGTCCCGAAGGGAAATTTTTGGGGGGGTTTAGGGGGCGGGGCCCCCAACCGAGGCCCGCAGGGGCTCCAAGTCCCGAAGGGGCTTGTTCCAAGTACTTTTCGCAACTGCGTTCCCAGCGTTACTATGAACTCTTGTATGATACTACTTTGCTGATACTACTTCACTGAGGTGACAAAGAAAAACGGACAAGCATTCTGTTACCATTATTAATACAGTTAATAATCCCGGTGAAATTGATTGGTTGGCCGGAGAGTTACATGTCGATGTATTGTATGGGGCAACATTATTGGTTTTATTTTCACAAATAGTTGGATTTTGAGCCTCGCGATTCGATTGCTCTAAAACCGTGGGCTTTCGCATTCGCATTCACAAACTAATTCGCGTCATTTTAGAAGTAGCTCGAGTTATTACCGTGCAACTCGACATGTCAAGTGCTACTGAAACAATCGCAGCCGACACAAATCTGAATTCCCCACTGTCACCCAAACAAAAGAGTCGTAGTAAATTAGTACACTGGGATCTCGACTTCGTTCACAGCGGCGGGACCGGCTCCGCATCACACTTACCCAAACCGAGGTAGCGCATGTTCCGCCCATACTTACTGTCGCGCATGGCCTAAAGCTTACTGTGTCGATCGACATTCGTTACGTGGTGGGGACTGTTGAGGAAACCGAGGGCGCAAAAATCGAGGTCCTAGTGTATTATGATTATGGTTTTGTATGTTATGAGATTCACGGCAAGTCCTGTGGTGTGATTACTAGTAGCTCGTGTATATTAAGACGGGTTGACTATCGGCGAACACCCGATGCCGAGTCAAACCGCGGCTACCGGCACCGAGTACGAGAGCGTGAGATGAAAGTGGCGCCACCTGCCAGGATCGAGCGGCGGCTCGATCAATATCGAACCGAGCACGATCTTGCGGCGAAAGCGCGCTGAAGGTTGAAGAAAGGAGAAAGCGAGGGAAAATCGATGCAGCGGATTGGCTAAAAGTGACGACACGGGAAAAATCACACGGCATCAACAGGTACACCATTAGCTCAGCAGGGAATACCGGCAGTGCATCACGGGAATACCGACCCGGCATTGGAGGGGAAAGGGAGCTCCCCGCGTGTAACCAA
The DNA here is from genome assembly GCA_030522725.1 of Ichneumoninae sp. B BG-2022a. NCBI lineage: Eukaryota > Metazoa > Arthropoda > Insecta > Hymenoptera > Ichneumonidae > Ichneumoninae sp. B BG-2022a. Next base: position 1,599 of record JAPYZD010002491.1, on the reverse strand, counting down.
TAAGAAAATTAATAATCAGCCGATCGCACGCAGGCGCAAGACCGCCACAAATATGCAAATTCCACCGGGAGGAAGGTGTTAATTTGCATATAAAAGGGCCGGAAATCGCACATCAATCATCAGTTCATCGGATCTACTATACCATCGGCCAGCTCTCCAAGGGATAAAAGTGAAAAGTGAAATAAGTGAAATAATCGTGAAATTGTGCAAAAAGGACTTATAAAATTTGTGCCGTTTCGAACTTATAAATTATGCACCGAAAAAGGACTTATAAAAATTGGTGACAATTTGGACCTGTAACACTCATGCCGAATTGGGACTTATAAATCTTCGTGCTGAGTGGACTTATAAAATTTATGCAACTTCGAACTCATAGATTTTAGTGCCGATTGGACTTATTCACTTATACATTATACATTTTGTGAAGTAACAAATAACTTGTCAAAACCGCACCGGGAGAGACTTATAACAATTGGCGTTGATAGAAATTGTCCTGTGAAACTTGGTGCGAGAAATAATCAACAAGGTGTCAACCGGGACAACGGTCGGAGCGAATCGGTAAAGTAACCGAAGTGACCGGACAGAAACGTCATAATTGCGAAGGTGAAAAATAAAAGTCTAAGGACGTAAAAAAATCACAGCTAGCGCATAATTCACTTTCCCTGAAGGCACCGGTACCGCCAAATCCGGGTAAACCCGTTTAATTATGAAATAAACACCAATTGCAAATCGCGAGATGAACGAGCTTTCACCGTCGATCACCGTGCCGTGACGTCACAACGGGACAGCCGAGCACAACGGCCAGCAGGACTTCACGACGACCGAGAAGCTGCCCGCGCATGCGTAGTGCGGATCACACGAGCATAAATTATGTCGATTAATTATTCCGACCTCAAACAATTAATTTATAAAAAGAGAAATAAGATCCGAATATAAGAAAAATTATTTTTTCACCAATTTTATGACCGATCGAATTCAATATCTTGAACAATAATAAATAAAATGAATTAATTCAAGGAATAGAGAAGCTTGTAATTACGGGAGAGTTTGTCACGTACAAATAAAAATTATTACTGTCTCACATAAACAACGTCTCTGACACACCAACCCATAATTCCTAGACGCTCGAGTCCACAAATCCTTCCATTTGCATGCCCGTTCCTCTAAAGTAGGCGCGCGAATACGGAAATATTATTGTACGGAGCTTTGCTCATGTTACAATATACACAAATACCGAGCGTGGATCGCCTCATCACGTAGACAAAGCCGTTTGTGAACCACGACGATGCTCTCCGTAACTTACGTTTTATGTTTCTTAGTAAAATTATATGAATTTCAAATTTAAGACTGAGAATCATATTACAATAGAAACTTAGTGTCATAGAATCGTCGAGTATTCGAAAGGAATCGTGATAAAAAAGTACTAGTACTTGGTACTTGAAATCACAAAAAAGTACTTAAAGTACCGAAAAATACTTAAGTACTTCAAGTAAGTACTGTAAGTACTAAACAAGTACTCGGTACTTCAAGTACTAAACAAGTACTCGGTACTTCAAGTACTAAACAAGTACTCGGTACTTCAAGTACTAAACAAGTACT
>JAPYZD010002490.1:0-15763 GCA_030522725.1 Ichneumoninae sp. B BG-2022a | reverse complement strand
CCCGCCCCCCCCCCCCCCTCCCCAGGGCGCATCATCGAGTCATCCCTCAATCTTTAACCCTCTCGCGCTCCTCGACTCTTCGGAACGGAGAGTTCCTTTGCGATTCACGAGCGAAAAAAGAAAGAGAAAAAAAAATCTATAATAGCACTTAATGATTATTGAATTTCTCAATCGGGATCATTATACCGAAGATGATCGGGGTATGCATCACCGATGCACGATGGATCGGAATCGGTGTTGTACCGGTGCAAGAGCTAAGCTATGGGAATAAATCATCGATCTCGTTGTGCGACTTGTGTGCACGAAAGTGCGAGGGAGAGAGCCGTGTTACAACGTAGGGATATGACTGGGACCTTTGTCGAGAGCAGATATACATTTATCTCTTTTCTCTTGGCACGGGGACCGGGCTTAGAGCTGGTACGTGGCCTCCAGGTGTTCCATCTATCTGGCATCTATCCATCTACCTATCTACCTATCTACCTCTCGTTTTGTGCGACTATGCCGTTCGCGTATACATCTAATATGCTCTAACGAAACGGAGAGTCGTGACTTTTGCGAGAGCATGTTCTCCAGGACTCTACGTCAGAATGGCTGAATTCTTGGGTTGAGCGGAGCACGGTGTGGTAGTTCTTGTTCCCAAGTGATAAGGGTCATCTCTTGCAACCTTTCTCGGAGGTAGAAAATAAGATTAAAGCTGATTGGAGCTGTGCAACGATCACTAATAATTTATTTGTCAATTAAACGTAACTAATTCCTCGTCCGATCCTAAAAAGACATTGATAGTCATAAGATGACTGAATTTTTATTTTATCCAGACAATTATCTGTGCACAAAGTGGCAGAGTCATAGACTCGGTGCATTTTGCCGGAGCTTCTGATGCAAAAGTGATTCATCGCTGATGCACGTGCCAGGTCGATTCTCCTCGATGGGGGATCCGCGTGTATTATTGTGCGTCACGCTCTCTCGCTGCGCGAGAGAGAGGAATTCTCGGAGAGACCTCTCTTTGATCTCGCGAAAAGTGAATTTAACTCGCCCACGCCATTCGGAAAGCCATTAACTTCGCGAACGATTATCCATCCTCTCGGCTGAGCGAGGGGTATCGGTGACGGTGAGAGGTGTGCTAAAATATCCTAATGGAACAAGATCCTTGCTATAGTTGCGAGATCGTGAAGTCTTCTGTCTCTATGTCATCAGGTGTTTCTCCCGATGGATTATCCGCTATCGACACACCTGCACATTACTAAGGGCATTTATGACTATTGTTAACATTTATCGTTTGTCATCCGGAGGCATGAACAATAATTTTCATCTTTTTCTCTTCCGAACGAGATTCGAATATTCTCGAGTGCTTTTTAATTAACAATTAACAATACGTCCTACCTGCATCATGGGAGGACGGAACTAATGAATAATTTATAATCGCGCACCTGCGTTTTATTACCTGCTAGGATACAACCTACGAGATCTGTATAATTAGTCGCTTATAAATAAATAAAAAAATTCTATAATATCTTAGAAAAAAGTATGGAACGAGGACTTTTCTGTATATAGATAAGTCCTCGATCGATACTTTTGTAAATATAAATACTATACCAAATACTTATTGATAACATACTTTGGTATATTACTAATACGAAAAATACTGATACTATTTTTATCGAAATATTAATTTTTCTATAAATAGATATGTATAAATTTACAGCAGAAAAGCTTTTGCTGTGTCTTGGCATTGCGTGCACGGTGATTATTCCCGTATGCAAGTATTTGCAACAACTATTATTACGGTTGCGCATCTCTTCCCCGATATCCAATGGACCAGCAGCCTTCTCGCGCGATCGTTAAGATGGCGCAATTTTGCGTTTACGCAAACGCGTCGAACGCAAACGATCTTTTCTCTGTTTACTGTAATATTATATCGGTGTACATTATAGTGGCATCTCCGGGCAGCATGTGTGTCGAGAGAGAGAGAGAGAGAGAGAGAGAGAGAGAGAGATTTGTTAGCTCGCAGCGGGAGCTCCGACAGAATGGACGAACGTCCAGCTGTACGAATCTGTGCTGCATCTCGATTCCGGCCTCTTGCAGTTTCTTAAAAAAAATTGAATGTCTTTTCTTATCATTGATCTGTGTACCACAAATTATTCGAATTTAAAGAATTCTTCATTGTCACGTTTCGTCGCTATAACGTTAAGGGGGTTGAACAATCGTTCATTATCATGTTGTTTCGTCATGGGATGCATTTTTTTTATCTGCACGAAGTTTAAATAAATAGCTTCGGTGTATGCTAAACTGATGAATGCGTTCTGGTCGATCTTGTATATGCATTGCCGTAGTGCTTATGAGATATTATGCGGAGAGTCGTTATGACTGACACCGACGTAAAGGGAATAGCGGGAGATAGAGGGAAGCGTGTATAAGCTTCGACTATGCGTGTGTATCTTGCGCGATAGTCCACGATTGATGTGCGTTTGAGGGAGGGGAAGGGTGGGAGCAATCGCGAGGAAGGCTACCAGTTGACGCTACCGAGAAATGCGTGAGAGTTGCGTCTCCATGAATGATTGCGTCTAATAAGGAAGTGGCTTGAAAAATCGGTAATCGATCTTTCTCGACACCTACGCAAAAACTTCTTCGATCCTCACGATCGACTCGTCTCCCACGTTTCCTGCTGGCTCACTTCTTCCTTTATACTATGGATTTCAAGTGTTTCAGATTTTAGCCGACAAAAAATTGTACTTTGCGATACTAGTACGGAAAAGCCGTCTTCCGACGAAGGTTGTGATGTTGGCTGCACGAGCCGGATCGAGAGCTGCAACGGCACGAGGCGAAACCGAGTGACTTTTGTAGCTCGAGAGGAGGCGAGTGCTGTGTACTTCCCAACCGCCGTTGGGAGACCGCTTTTCGCACAAGTATCGCATACTACTTTTTGTGACAAGTGCACGAAAATTCCCGCTTTTCGTGCCTGTAAAGTGCGTGCGGAAAAATACCTACAGTGCCAGATAAGTATGAGCGAAAGTAACTAGAGTGTGAAAAAAGTGTGCGCAAAAGTAGCTAGAATACGAAAAAAAAAGTGCGAAAAAAAACTGGCGTGTAAAATTAGTATCTACAGCATTTTCCGCGCATCCTCTACTAGAAAGCGCCACTTACGCCACACTCTACAAGCACGAAAAGCGGGACTTTTTGTGCACGTGTTATAAAAAAATATATATATTAATGACAGGACAAACGAAAGGATAAGTTTGCGTTTATTTATTTATGTTTTTTTTTATGTGTAGCTCCATACGTGTGACGAAAGTAATGGCGTAGTCCCGTAATAGTCGAGCACGTGCTTTCGCCGTGAAACCTTTTAATTCGATTTCGCTGTAGCGCAGACGCAGGTGAATAATTAATGTTCGCGCCGCGACACGCGGGTGTACATACAGTAGATGAGTAGGTCTTGGGAGCTCGGCGAAGACGTGACGACGCGGGTAATCTGCGCCTGGGACTTGTCTGTCTTCGGGCATACAAAATCAGCCGACAGTCTAGGATATAAGGAGAATAAACATATAGGGGGGATAGCGGGACAAAACGGACCGGTGTTCTCCATTCGAGATGATACTTGCTTTATGTCCCGCGAGATATTTGTGACGAGGGGTCGGTCTTGCCCCGCTCTTCTCTACACGGGCTTCCGACGTAGGTACGTGAATACAAATTCTTCGCCGGGCGAGCCGAGGGTTCGAGAAAGAGAGCGCGTACGATATATTATCATATTATAATCGACAGCGCCTAATAGGCACAGCCCGAAGTGGATTTGTGTGAGCCGAAGCCGCGGCGATACGTGCCCCGAGTGCGAATTTATAAAATTCATCTATTCATTCAAATATGCACGTCAAATCGAGCGCCCTGACCAGCAGCATTAGCCACTCAGTTCATACGGCTCAGCGACATCATTTTATTCTTCATCTCATCCGAAGATCTTTGCAAAGACTGGATTGTAATAATAAATCCGTCGCTTCTCCCTTCCTTTTGTCCCGGCAAATTATCTGAGCCACGTACGCATCCGCGTCTATTATACTCGCGTGTACTTAATAATAATCGTATACGCGGTAGAGGCATGAGCGGGCCAATATAACGAGAGAGGAGGCTAAGGACCTGTGCGCGGCAGCTTAATGTGCAGCATCAGTCGAGAGTCCGGGCAAGAGATCATCGTCATGAATTACGCAACTCGTACGTAGGTCGAGATACGAACGTCGCTCTACCTAATGTTCGTCTCCTCATTCTCCAGTTATGACATTGGATCGCAGATTTTCTTTCTGCCGGCGCGCGCAACGATCATCAGCACTTTCCTTTCCCGATACGGAGGCAGCTCTTTTCCTGTCCTGCCGTTATCTTCTACACGGCTATACTATTTGTATATCGCGCAGGAATACTGTAATCACATTACTGGTCACGTAATTACGTGACGCGTGCAGGCGCGTGTGCGTACGTGATTCGTCGAGGATGGGCTGATCGAGACACACGAAAGATCCATGGATCGCAAGCACGGATCATCGCGTGCCGAACCGGCGACGTAGCTGCGACGATCGACACGGTCCATTAGACGGCCTCTTCGTCACATTGACAGAAGCGTCTAAGTGGCCGTATATTTTGTAACTCAAATTGCAACCGATCGATGCCAAAAAAAATTATGTAATTTTCTACATTCGCCCAATGTAGAAGAGATTTTTGCTTCTCCTTGCGCGACGCTCGAGGATGAGCGTCCGAACTCCGGTTACTCGTCGTACAAATTTAAAAAAAAAAAAAAAATGGCTTTCGCCACGAAAGAGGCTTTTCATCAAGCATAACCTGACTTAAATCTGGAGAGCTTGCCGTCAGCTTAAACGTGACTACATAGTTGTTTCACAGTCGCTCAGATTCGCGGATACTCCAAACTCTACCACACTCTGTCCACCGGATAATCCTCGTCTCCCTACAGCGGTAAATAGATGCAACGTAACGCGTATAAGATCCTCGAGACAAGCAGAAAAACTTGTAGTCGCGGTTTTAAAGAGGCATTAAAGGAGCATACTCCTTGGTGTCTCTTTATCTCTTTATCTCTTTTGCAGAGAGAAAGAGAGTTACTCGAGGAGCGAGCGATAAAACAACTTTACAGGCGGTTCGAGTATCCAATAAACGTTTAAACAGTAATTTCCTATTCTCGGTTCGGTACTGAGAAGGATGAGCATATATTACGAGCCTTGGCGGGGCCACCGTGTTTCTTTGCCTCTTCTTATAGTCAATTCCGATGTTCCGCTTTCGTAGTATTAAAGGAAAGTCGACAAATGCCGTCACCCAAAGGTGAACCTTAGTATCTCAGCGGTAATGTGAAGTTGAGATTAAGATATCGCTAACGAAAACTGCAATAATTTTTTAAATTATTGAGATCTTTGAGTAGGAGTTGAGCAGACCTTGATAATTGGGTTTTCCTCATAAATGTTTGCCTCTATTGAAAAAAAAAAATAATAAAAATGCCTTACAGTTTTTGTTACCAACTACTGTGGCCAAACAACGTACGAAATATTAGTCAACATCTCCCGTCGAGATTCGCCCTATCACCTCGAATCATACACACAGTGGTTGTTACGAAATCCAAATTCACAGTTAATTGGTCCTTCTCGATTTAATAGACAGAAATTTCTTACTCAAACGAGTCGACCTACTTCTAACGTCGAATCAGCTCGATTTCGAAGTATTGCGAAAATTAAATACCTAAGGGATTGTTTCGAGCCGGGAATCGCCGAAAGAGAGGAGCGAGGTGACGATTGATCCTCGTCCGTTCCGATGGTGTCGAAAGATCGTAGGTAGAGTATCGACGAATAGAATGCCGCCGAGTGACTGAAAGGACTCCGGTAAAACAGTCAGTTCCAGCAGCCGTTGCACAGTCGGATACGTCCTTGCCGAGCTTCTCGAAAACACATTCCACCTCGTTGAGTAACAAATAAACCGATTCACCTATTTTTCTATTTTTCTTCCAATTCGCAAATTCCTTTTAATTTTTGTTTTTCCACTCGCAACAAGGTGCGGTCATCGAGGCGTACAATTATTACGAGATCCGCACAGTTATTCCAAAGAGCGAAATTAAGGACGGGGAGAAAACCGTCTCTGTGATCTGCTTGATCGCTCACTCATTGCCGCTCGATTCTAATTCGCATTCGGGTTGCCTCAGCGAGCTCGCCCGGCAACTCTATACTTTGTATCAGGCGTCCGCACGCTCGAGTCGCAATCCTCGTCAAATCGACGGTTTCGGCTGCGGAGGAAATTTTAAGAAAAAAAAGAAAACGGGAGAGGATAAAAAGTGAATCGATCGGAGAGCATTCTTGCTGGAGATTTTCGAGTTTTCTGGCGTCTCTCTGGTAGGCCGAGAGGCTTCGCCGAGAGGATTATCTCAGCATCGAGACGAAGGCGAGAGTGTTCCGCAACATGTGTGTATCTCGCCGTGCTCTCTTTTCTCATACTTACACACACCCCAATCGTGATACTAGTCCCGGAGTGAAGATTCGCGGATGACACTCTCTCGGGGCTCGTAGCGGAAAATCGAGAGCTCCCATTCTTTATATCGAGGACTTGGATCTTTCAGGAGAACGAAACTTGCTTGCCGGCGTCAGTCTCGGCCTCGACGCGGTCACGAGAACAGTACGGCGCGCGAGATCTTTTCTCGCGGCAAAAGCACGAGGTACTTCCGTCCTTACATGTCTTGCAGACCGGAGATCATCCACTTTCTCTGCCTCGGATCGTCTCTTATGGGATCGCACGAGCGATCTAAATTGGTAATCCGCTGGTATGTCCCTTGCCTGTCAAAATCATTTTTTTCACTTTCAAACTCCATCTCCAGAGTTCCCGACGGCAACTACACGGAAACGCTAAAGTGTTGAGTGATAACGACTGCAGCGAGATGGAATTTGCATTTACTCAGAGTCCTAATTGATTTATTCGCTCCGCTATTTGTTCCCTCTTTTCGGACCCGATTGTCTCATGTCTCATTGACTTTTGCGTGAAAATTTGAGATAAAAATTTGCAATTTTTTTTTTTATATATAATACGCAGAGTTAAAAAAAAATATTTGCAGAAATCCCGTACAACCGTGAAATGGCCTACGAATCTCCCGGCTAGCGTCGATGAAAAAGAAAAAAAAAGATACATCGACCGAGGATAATTATTCGGGAAGACATCCGAGCCGATGTTACTATCGTCGGTAATGGATGATACGTTTGCCGTAATGAATGTTACGTATCCCTTCACCACTCTAAGCCGTCATCATCGTCCGTCCCGCCTCCGAAGAACTCTGCGGTGAGTACAAACCTTCACGTAGGTACACCGTAAAAACATATTTGTATATTTGACAAACGTTTCTTGTGGGCAGACGCTCACAATTTTACAAGTTTTTTGTTTTTTATTATCTGTAAACACCATTCATCTCCGAACAAAAAAAATTTTGTCGTTTTACTGTGCACACCTATATCTAATCGTGTGTGGCAAATGCCTCATGTTAATATCAGCGAGTTACGGAGTATTCGCTGCCGCCGCTCGTTTTTAAAAACGTGCTACACCCGCTGTGTTACATTACTGTAATGCACGAGTAACGTTTGCGGACGAAACGATGAATGCGTGAATAAGGGCCCTTCTTCTCACGAGCCGCCAGATTTACGACTCTGTGTCACCGAGAGCTGAACATATGCGGAGATATAGCGGTAGCAGCAGCGTCGGCAGCAGCTTTCACCCGTTCTTGATATTGCTCACGAAGAAAGCTTGCGCCCGACCGACCAGACGTTACCGTAACGTATATGCTCTACGAACTACTGTTCGAGATAACTGCAATGTAGTTCACGTTCGTTGCCTACGGGCATGCATAGGCGCGATTATTCTCGCGAGATTGCGTTCGGTAATCTCGGTAGGTGAGCACGACGGGAGGACGATCACACCGGGAGTATATAGTTACCCGCCGGTCGGATGCTCTTCGGCACCGGGCCGCGATTACGTAAACCGTTAACTCTTTTGCGCTGACTCGACCGTCACGTACACAATTTATTTCACTTTTTATTTTTTTATTTTTATTTTTATTATTACCATCAGAACCGACCGTTGGATCCTTTAATCACCCCAGTGGCAAATATTTGAATTCGAAAAATTAACCGTCGTTGGAATTTGAGAAAAATAGGTGTAATTGCGAGTCGATAGATTTTCGTCAGAGTAGCCAATTTTCTCCGCGAGAAGTCAATTTTCGATTACGCTACGTTATATTAAGGCTTACGTAAAGGTTGTAGGGAATTTTCTTTGTTTATCAACCGAACTCGATCTCACGTAGTTCCCAACGTGTGACGTTGACCCCGATAAACACAGTCCTCGGTTGTAATGAGTGGAATAGCAATTCGAGCTGGTTATTAAGATTACAATTACAGGAACGATGGAACGGAGAGGATCGCTCGGATTATTCGGGAAGTTTTGCGGTTTAATCATTTCTGAGGCGTGCACCGATTATTCGCACGATGCTCGACCGAGAGTATGAAATTTCCGCGAAGGACGGGGAGAGGCTCGCTGTGTATGTGTGAATGAAAATTGCATGTATGTAAATGTTCGGTCTTTCTCCTCGAAGGAACCAGCCTTCGTTACAGCGATTGAGTTCTTCGTAGCTTAACGAGATCACCATAAGCTCAGATCCCACGCGTTTCTCTTCGAGATTATAACGGTAATTTATTATTCGAAAACGAGAGCTCGAAGTCTTGTCTCCTCGCTAAGAAAAACCAGAGAGAAGCTGGCAGTGATTACAAAAAAAAAAAAAAATGTAATAAACGCAGGTACAGTTTTTTAATAATGACTACAAAAAGCTGTTAAACTTTTGAGTCCAAAGTCTTAAGGAAAACATTGTTTGGAATAAATAGCTGTTTCACCAACGTGCCGAATATGGTACATCGAGCATCAAAGGAATAAACAGAAGCGTGAGATCATTCGTAATTATCCATTAATCTCCGCAAACGGTAGTTGCAGCTTCAAAAACTAATATCTCTTTCAGTCAAGACGATACCGTAGTCAGTCCGAATAAAATCTGCAAGAGTCCCGCAATGTTATTAATGGATTGAAGCCACGTCCGAAAGGATCCTCCGTAATATAATATAGCGATTGCCATCCGCAAATTTGCGTTCGAACTGCTTGCCGGTGAACGCACGATTCTCTTCGAGTGTTGGGGAAACGGTCGATTAACGAATAAGAATCGCTCTTGAACACGTAAAAGTTTAAAGCTTTTCAAGATTCACTTTCCACATCGCCCGCGAGGATGGACTCGCGATTCTCGGCTCGATTGAGATTCGCTGGAAGCACTCAATCACTTAGTGCGAATATAATGTTGGAAGATCTCGGGATAAGCAAGGATGTATAATAGGTGCCTTTACTGGTTAACCCTAATGAGAGTAAGAGCACGCTCATTAATTCGTCTTTGAGTCACTTTCCTCGGACTCTCGGGAGGGGACGTAATTCGCAATGCGTAGCTCAAGAAACGAGCGGGGTAAAACGGCCTCGTCTTCCATTCGAGATATTTTTTTTTTTTTTTCATTTCTCCGAAAACATCAAAATTTAAAAGGGCAAAATAATAATGTTACTTAACGAAACCCCACTGTGCAGTTGCTAATCTATTAAAATCTAACATTATTTTACAGACGGAGGAAAAGGCAAATAATTAAACGGGCGTTGTAAAATGGTCCGTTTCGCCCCGAGGTTCCATATTGCCCCGCTTTCGATGATTTTATGTCTTGTAAATTCAAAGATGGTAGGAGATGCTCCGAGTACGGACGCGCCGGTAAAGGTGAGGAATGGCGATAATGGGGCTTCGTCGACATTCCGTCTTAACGCAATAACAGATCATTCTAGAATCTCGATCTATGATCACGCTTATTCCTCATCGTTTTCTCGTATATTTATCCAATACTTGGGACTATACGACAATGTACAATAAATATTAATCTTCTTGTCTCATCCGCTTCGTTTTTTTTTTTTTTTTTTTTTTACAACTCAACTTTCTCTATTATATCGTCGATTACGGGGATATCGATGTTTCTGTGCAATTGTATGTTTTCTATTGAACTCCACGGCTAAGTGGGAAGCATAAGAATAATTATTGGGCAAGATAGCGATAATCCGTACAGACGGATTAAACTTTTGATTAATCGCATCAATTATTTATTACCAACATAAATATTCTACAATGATAGACAAAATAGATTAAAAAAAATAATTCTTCTATATTGTGTCAATATCAAAGTTATGACAGTACACTCCTATCCCCCAAACTTCGTGATAGATTTCTTTTTTTTATCGTCAAGGGAATAATGAAAAAAAAATCCCCTCAAGGGTGTTTTAATTCCATTAAACTTAAAAAAAATCGATTCCTATCCTCCCCCATCGTAGTTCCAGACGCGAAGGTTTCAATTATTCCGTCGATACTACATAAACTTAATATTTAAAAATTGCTAAAAAAATAATAATAATTTGGCTATAGATAAGTGCGCTTGTAGTGTAGAGTTATGCACTTTACTCTGTCGACTCTCGACGCCCGAATCGGAACTTCCATTTCCGCCAAAGTTTGCATAAAGTCCGGCGTTAGAGTGTCCATGTCTATGGTGTCCTCTTCCTCCGCTAGAACAGCATTCACAAGCCAGAAGCTCGTTAGCAGGCCGTATAAACATGTTTTCTTCAGTTCCGACTTGAACCACTCGACACTGAGATCCCGAAGGACGTTCTCGGTGACTCCTAGGCGCTTCATCTCTTCTACTAGGGCGGCTTGATAAGTTTTAACGAGATGATCGTAGCTTTCCTTAATAACAGACGATTTCGCGCTGGAGTATACAAAGTAGTGAAAGTCAATGGCTGGGGAGGCGTGACGGACTATCTGATAGTCGAGAAGCTTAACGTTCGTCACCCGTCCGTTGTTGTCATGCTTGAAGACGATGTTGTTGTTCCACGCGTCTCCGTGCGAGAGAACGTGATATTTGTCCTTCCGTCTCTTAACAATATTTCTCAGTAGATCGTAGCAATGACCCTCGAGGCTTTTTAGATAATCGATGGTTTCCTTTAATTCGTCGCTTGGGTCTTCGATCGATGTTAGGTACTTTATTCCGAGTATCAGACTCGAGTCGATGGATTTGCCCAGAGCGGGTGCATCGTCCAGCGGGAAGACAGCTTCCTTCAGGGGCTCCATTAGGAGGTCAAATTCCTCGGGTCTGTTCAGCTTCAGGACGAGAGAACGACCGTGGAGGGCAGCGAGAGTCTGTGAATTTTCAAAAATCGTCAGAACATCTGCACAGTAGAAACAATTTTTTTTTTTTGTATTTATGTATTTCTTTTGCAAAAATGTTCGATGCTTTTTTTCAATACTTTGACGGTAGCCTCGCAGTGAGGCAAATCAAGTAGGTTCCTTCTTTCGCAAACGACGTATCCCTGTACACGAAGATCCTCCATAATAATGTCATTGACATCAGCGAAAACGCATCTCGGACCGATGGTTCCGAGTCGCGGTAGCAGCTTCATGTAGGTGTGAGCCTCGTTGAAGAAGAGATCGGCGTTGCGTATCAGACCGACGATCTGGCGATGCCGAGGAAAACGCTTCGTCATGAAAGTTGCGCTATAAGCTTCGTTCGTTTAATTGTAGAAGAATAAAAAAAGAAACGGAAAGATAAGAAGAAATAAATACATTAGAAGTTATAGTTCATTGTCAAGTGGAGCACGTGTGACTGTTGCAAGATGTTATACTAACGAGCGCCGTTTCCACGTTTACCGGTTACTATAGTTCTCACGACGATCGACATGTAATTGTCGCCGATTTTGCTACCTGGTTCTTGCTCGACATTGTCTATGCTCAGGCCTTCATCCTTCTCGTAATTCCTCAGCGATGGTTGCAACAGCTCCACGATCTCTGCGCACGAAATTCAGACGATTGGTCAAATCGTATAACCGGCCACGCCGACAAAAATTGAAACCAGAAAAATCACTCGAATCAGGGTGGGATAAAGCGGTCAATTTTTCCCAATTATTATAAAAACATAAAATGTTGAATGGCCGGTATTCGTCCATTCTTCTCTACTACGATGTAAATCATTTTTACTCTGACTTTAATTTTTATTAAAAAAATCATTTTTCGAGCTTTTCGTCCAGGCGCTAATTTGACAGAAAACGCGTGTCTCAAACATCCTCTCGGACTCATCGGTTCGGGATATATACGCGGAGCGAGACAAGGCTGCCCAGCCAGTTCCAACAGATATGAATGACCTTGGGGGGGGGGGAGGGGGGGAGGGTGATTTGCGCACAGTAACATACTGTGTGTACCAGTGTCAGATCTTGTGACGTACGATACTCTCGTATATCCCTCTCAGTTTCCCCTTGCATAGTAATCCCTCGTCCCCCATATACTCTATGACATGGCGCTACGGATCAACTCTCCCTCTGTGCGTGCACAGTATGAACTGACGCGTCCAATCGCAGTGCCTGTATATATATATATATATATATATATATATATATATATGTAGTATATCTAATCATGCGGTCGTCGTTACGTCCGTTGGCAATGGCCGTAATACCCAGTGACACACCTACATAGCAGAGCAGCTCCGAATCTAGGCTGATGTCGATGCTGCTCTGACGAAAGCCGCGATGCATCAATGTCGACGGAATCGCGTCTCCGCTCACCCGCGAGGTCACATTGTTTAATTGTTTTTTTTTCGGAGATACTTCAAATTTGAATCTTTGAATCCCGAAAAGCAGCCTAATTGACCGATTTTCCATTGGGCAAATCATAGATCGGAGCCTAGACACACACGAACGAGTGGCGGCTATTTCGGTCTCAGGGCTTTTCGCCTCGAGCACAAACTGAATCGCGGTGTCTCGCGCGCACTCTGCAGTTTGTAGTTTGGCGCGACGCGGCTCGCGTGCAAAGTATATTACCGACGCGAACATGATCGCGGGGTTATTAAAAGATGGAAAATCGCTGCGAACTCGTTATCTATTGCTCGCCAACACAAACGCGATGGTTGGTGCAAAAACGCGAACAGTGCATATTTATCACTGCGTAAAATATTTACTTCTGATGATGATTTACATGCCGAACAGCGATTCGATGTGAATATTAAAAATACCACAAAAAAAACAACAACAACAACGACGATTATCGAGAGCGATTAACAAGACATGTCGCGAGAGATTTACATCCTTGGAACACTTCACAATCGCGGTGTTGACGGGCGGTCGGTCGATCAAGTGATGTTTCTTTTCATTTTTTTTTCTACACCGGGAAATGAACATCCGAACGTGTCAAGTTCAATGATAAGGGAATCCGTTATAATTTGTTATTATTATTATTATCTTTCTTTTAATACCTGACACAGTACGCTGCTCCATACTTTCTGTACTGCACTAGGCCTAAGCCAACAACGAACTATTCTGATAACTATTGCGATTGCGTTATTGAAGTGTGTACAATTCAAGGGGGGCCCAGATAAAATGCAGCACTGGACGCGAGCTTCACGAGGCAGCAGAGACGGCGGCGGCAGCGGCGGCGAAGTCGTCGGTACGACGTCGATGCAGTGTTTGCCTGCCAGTTATTCCAACAGTGCGACAAAAACGTCACCGTGTAAAAAAGAGAAAAAAAAATTCTACTTCTCCATTATAGGATCGCGGAACGACAATGATCGGCATGTTATCCATCGCGTGTTTTATCGAGTATATAGTCGTTCAATCGCTGCGGTACCAACTCGAGCCACGTGTCACTATTATGTACCATTATATGTAGTTACGCTCGTTTGACGTTAATTTCCACTGGTTTTCAAGGAAACTGCAGTACAACTGGAACGTCCAGAGTGCACAAATGAGGAAGAGAGCCAGCCAAGGACAAGGCCGCTAGAAGTACCGATGACTCGGCATTTCTAGCGCAAATAGATCTCGCCTATACCAAGCACACTTTTCCACCTTCGCGTTTTTTTTTAAAGTCCAGCGGCAAAAACGCTGACGTAAACCGCATCTGCGGCAGAAAAAAAAATGCAATTAAAAAACGGTCAATCTCGCAAACGGGATGTCACGTCCGGTTGGGGAGCTTTAATTTCATTAATGAGATTATTAGTACTGCACAGTAGTACTTCCGTTTTGCGGATAAACCATATAAAGTATAATGCAAATATCATTGGACCGCTGGAAGTGGATCGACGTAATATCCTGCCAATTAGCATTCTTCATATTCTATGAATGTAGCTATGAAAAAGCAAAAAAAATAAAAAATAAAATGACGTTCGACAAGTTGGCAAAATTGGCTCGGAAGGACGAGCCATTCGAGATTAGCCGGGTGATAAGATCAATTTAACGCTCGTTATTCCACCACGGAGTTTTCCCATTGATATGTACTATGTAGCAAAGCACTCTCGATTGCGCGATCGTTTGAACGCGAGCCAAGAAACCTTGTGACCTTCGCTAATAAATCATCGCTTCTAGGATTTGCGTGCGAGCATGTCAGCGTATCGCGGAGCATCGACATCTGGAAGATTGCACAGCTCCGACACGTTAGCGGATCGAGTTTTGCTGGAGGCGATAAAAAATTAGGGTAGTAGGAGTACGAACTCGATTATTAGATACATTGACAATTTTTTGTTATGTTACAAACAATGCATATAAGATGATTGTACAAATGCAAGGTAGTTTACTAGCTATTTACATTAAATAAATAAATCCAAAGTCGACGTATGCATAGTTTCTTGTTGGAAAAGGATTGTTCAGTTTTATTTGTATTTCGTGACTAACAATAATCGTAATGTAATCCGGGGATTTGGAGGAGTAAAATGTTATCGGGAGATATTGGGCTTACGAAATGTTTCAACGAGAAAGATTCGGAATTAGATTAAGTCTTTGATTAATATCGGCTATTAGTCCACCGGCGGTGTTTTAACTCCGTACGAATATGACCTCACTATGAATTCGGGACAACTGGTGCATTAGCTGTGTCAAGCCATGAAGTTAGATTGGTAGGCCACCAGTGTGTAGAAGTAGGTCAGATTTGTGTAAGTATCAAAATTTGTAAAATTATTATTGATCGTGAAATTGTAGTGAATAAACTTTCTGTTTAAATACATCTTATGGTTGTGTTCATGTGGCAAATTTTTCTTCCGGTCAATCGACGTGAACCGAAATTCCTTCTCTCGTAATACTTAAAAGTTTCCGAAGTATTCCACCGGGTAGTGTCATACATACATAAAATAATACTTTATCACATTACTAGTATTTCCGAAACTTAAATAGTGACACTTCAAAATATTCATAATACACCTCTCATTTGACTAGCTAATGTGCAAGTATTACCTTAACGGGCGAGCGAATATCCTTATCGATGATAGATTTTGCCCACCGATATCAGTTCGACGAGTAGACTCACGGTAGTGAACGTTTGTGACGCTAATAGAGTCAACCTCGATCTTGATATATAGCATGCGTATTTTTAGCAACAGCTTCTGCTCTATAATAATAATAATAATGATGATGATGATGATGATGATGATGATGATGATGATAATAATAATAATAATAATAATAATAATAGTTATATGGCGCGGAGATCTGGGCAGACGCCCTGAAGACCAAGAAGTACTGCCACGCAATGACGACAGTACAGAGACAGGGCGCGCTGAGAATCGCCTGCTCCTACCGGACTGTCTCTGCACAAGCTGTCCTGGTGGTGGCGGGCGTGATTCCCGTCGACCTTCTGGCGTTCGAGCGCAAGAGGATACAC